>JAUMHM010083462.1:0-13288 GCA_032362435.1 Melikaiella ostensackeni
CCTCCTTTGCATTTACCCTCGCTTATTCTCACTTTCCTCCCCTCACTATCCCCTACCCTTCCCGGACTTTCACCTATTTCCCCTCCTCTCTCCTCATTTCCTCTCACTTCCAATCCGTCATACCCCCCTGCTTCTCCTCATAACCCCATGCTTCCCCTCATTCCCCTTCATTCATACGACGGACGGATACCCGATCGAAACCATGAGGGTTTCTGTCCATGGATACGAAACCCTAAAAAAGAAGAATGTTATTCGAAAGACTACATAATTCCACTAAAACTGACCAAAACTGTCTAAAATTGATGTTTTTCTTCATTTTAAACACCCTTAAAATCCACGAAAATAAAAATAAAAATCTGACAAAATCACACACTTTTCGGCAAAATATAACCTTTAAAATGATACCAAAGGGGTGCCTTTCCGCCCCCCACGAGAAGCTGGGAAGGGGTTCGACCAACATTACTTCTGTGACCAGACAAAGGGGCGCCTTTCCGCATTATAATTTATGTAACTGATGTAATTGAATAAATCATAGGTAATATTTCCTTCATAAACGTCTGCAGTTAGCCTATCCAAATTATAGTTTCAGAGTTCACCACGAGGACATTGAAGTACGATCTTAAACTCCTTTCTCCAGGGTGCTTTATTACTGTGAGTCCCCTCGCCTCTCACAAATCGGGGTGCTTTATTATCGCGAGTCCCCTCGCCTCTCACAAATTGTAATGCTTTATTATTGTGAGTCCCCTCGTCTCTCACAAAACAGGGTGCTTTATTATCGTGAGTCCCCTCGCCTCTCACAAATCGGGGTGCTTTATTGTCGTGATTTTTTAAATATTTCGCTGAGTACTTGTGCTGGTAGAAGAATTTTAGACAAATACCTAGCTTGAGAGAAAGTTGGAAAGGGGAAGGGATTATAATTGTAAGGCGTAGAATTTAATCCGCATTGCAACATAGAAACACTTGGAAAGCCAAAGGGTCTAACAGGCCCAACAAAAAACAGGACAAACTGCCCCCCCCCAAAATTAGAGGACAAATTGCTCCATGAAACTACAAGAAGGTCCAAGCTGCCCCAAGACACAACTGTTTAATTTTTTTTGTGCTGTGTAAAGTGTCAGTGAAAATTGTGTTTCTTGGATTACTGATTAACAGTCTCAAATTCACTTGACCTTCTACAGCGCACAGATGAAACACATAAGGGGAGAGGGAGTGGTGGAGAGAAGGAAATCACACGTTGAAGATGTACACATAAGTTGATGCATGCATTCCTAATTTTTATAATCTGGCATTGAAGAGGGCCCCTATCCAAGGCCGAAACGTTTGCCAAATTCATAGTTATGTAGTTCACTGCATGTTATGTTACATGATCATAAGAACCTATTGCTAATACAAGAAGTTTCTAAAAACAATTTTAATACTTGGGTTAATTAAAAAACGTCATCTTTCAAAAAAACAGTAAAGATGACACTGAACGATTGTAAGTATTATATTCATCGAATACATGCTTGTAGTGGTGTTCAGTACCCTTCTAGTTAGTTACCAAATGTTTTTTCAACAATGCTAGTAAACTAACGAAAGCAGAAAGTAAAAATCACTTTAGCACTTTAGATTAGGAATTTTTACGTATTTTAAAAGTCCTAATATAATAGTTTGTAGTGAGTTAATACTGCGAGTAACTGTTATTTCGTGTGGGTAGTTTTCCAAACTTTCAAAGGGTTATGTGCTTTCTATTAATTTTTATCATGTTCACAAAAAATAGTGTAAAAAACATAGAAGATTCCTGATTCCTAAAACGGGCTCCGTTTTGGTTAGAAACTGTAGGTGAAAGCGTAACCTGCTTTACTTCTTCGCCTTATATCAATTAATTCTTGTTGGGAGGTAAATAATATTTAAGATTTTTCAACTTTTTATAAATGTCTACTTTATTTCACTTTTTATAACACTCACTTTATAACTGACTATATTTAACGCTTATTTCACGTTTTATTATGTATTTTGCATATGTAATGCGTCATTGAGGTACATTAATGTTCAAAGAATATACTCGTCATATGATTTATCAATGTCAAGTACTCAATAATAGTATATTGTGCGACAAATTGAAAGAGCGAGAGATTTAAGACGAGTGCTCGGGTGGCTATCACACGAGTTTTAAATCGTCGCTTTTTCAACATGCGGGACAAGATACTTTTTCTATAATTTGTTTAAGAAGTGCTAGTTTTTTTACCTGTTTTTTGTTTAAAAATGAAGCGATTTGTTGTTGATTGACGCAACAATAACAATGGCAATTGTCAAAACCATGGCGATAATATGGCCGTAACATTAAGTTGGTAGCAATGTTTGGTCTGGAAGGTTAGGAGTGTTGGAATTAGATACAATGCACTAGTTGTGAGTTCACCTTCACTTAGTGAAACAGGCCACAGGGTTCGTTCAGTAGTTCGCACTTTATTTACTTTTTTTACTATGCGTCACTTTTTTCGCTGCGTCCGTCTACTTTTTTCACTGCGTTCGTCTACTTTTTTCACCATTGCAATAAAATTTATTGCCTTTTGAACATTTTCTGAACTTGTATGTATATGAATTTTATAAAACAAATAATAAACTATAATGTTAGCAATCACTTTCACTTCTGAAGTTACTTAAGATCGAAAATTTTTGGAAAATATGGAGTGGGGCCAGTTTTAGGCTTTTTTTTCTAGTAAAGTTTCGATTTAATCACAGCTCATAGAAAAAATTTTTGTCAATGTGACAAATATTCACTGAGGGAGAGAGGGTGAAACTTTTAGGTTTTTTGCGTGTATCATCGATTTCAGAAATTTGTAACTCTTTAAATATCAATAAACAAAGTTTTTCCACTACAGTTTCGATAAAAATTTTTTTTAGAATTTCGACCTTTTCTTTTGTTTTTTTTAGGCTTAAAATGAAGCTGAAATTTTTTCCTTTAGGGACCATTAGGTTAAGAAGTTTTTTCGGCCAACCAATAAAGTAGCAGCGGCACCTAGAATTTTTTAAAAAATTTTACATTCTCATCAGAAAAGGTATTAGATTTCTGGCCTTTGGTACACTCTCTGAGTATTGAAAACTGAAGGGCAAGTTCGTTAGACAGCCATTCTGGATAAAAATTCAAAATGTTGGAGCATTTTCAAAATTTTTGAGACCATTTTTTTCAAGATTTGAAAATTATATGTACGGCTATTTGTAGTACTTAAAAAATCGAACAATTTATCCTCATGTCTTTTTTCGATAAAAAAAAATTATGAGAGTTATAGCATTTTCAAAATTCAAAAAAAGAAAAGAAAATGAAATTTTTAAGCCAAACAATGCACGATATGAAAAAAAGTCAATAGTAGAAAAATGTTACTTTTTAAAAGCCCTACAAGATTGTCGTAACAAATTTTTCAATTTTCAAAAAAAATCGAAAATTCAAATTTTGAGCCAAATAACGCGAGATACGGAAAAAAGTTGTGATATCAAAATTGTTGTTTTTACGAAGACCCATAAGCTTTCTACTGAACATTTTTTGATAGGAGGCATAGTTTGTTTTTCAAGTATAGAAAATGATATTGGAACATTTTAATTTTAATTTTTGACCCAAACGACGCAAGATAAGAAAAGAAGTCAGAAGAGTAGAGTTTATGTCTTTAAAAAATCAAATGAAATTGACGTTAGACATTTCTCTATAAGACAAATCGTAAATCGTTAAGATAATTCTTTAATCGTCTTTTTAAATATTTATTTGTATACATTATACGGCGAGCGCAGAAATTTGTGCGCGAATATTATGATGAGAATCTATTCCTTAAGGTCGATAGAGCCTTAAGTAAGTAAATTTCCTTTTTTATTTGAAATCAAAAACAAATTTAATAATTTGTACATAAAAAACATATAACACCGAGCGCGAAGCGCGCGATGAGAATGTGCCCGCGAAGCTGGCAGATTTTTTTATTTAAATTAATATAAATTAATTGTATCATCTAAAAGTACATCCATAAGACATTTTGAATTTAATAAATTGCTTCAGAATCAATCATTTTCAAAGGCTCAAAATTCCGCTGACCGTCTATAGCTACATTGTTTAAAAAAATGCGAAAATTATTGCTTTTTTTTCCGCCTCATTACAGTAACCTTTAGATTTGATGTCCTAGTTACTCATTGATGTTATAGGATAGGATTAAGAATAATATGCTGTGAGATACGTTTACTTGTGACTCAAACTATGCGGACAATGGTTTTTATGCATAATCTTGTAATGCAGGCGGTAAATTTATCTCTGATATATGCGAAATGTCATTCTGACAAAGTGTCCATTTTATAATTCTATTCAATATAAATTATGTCATCTTTATATTTTATAAGATAGAAATGTGGAACTCACGTGCTTTGTGTAAAAATAATTTTAGAATCCAGTGAAATTTATAAAAATCACGCAGGAAGTGTAGAAAAAGCGCAATTGGATCGTAAAGTTTGCCCCAATATTTACGTGTCGGTGGTGCAACGATAACATTTTGTATTTCGACACCGCTAAAAACGTTTAAAACGGGGTTTCTCTAAGGAAAATTGAATCTCAATCTTTAAGGAAGAATTTAGTTTCATGAACCCTCTCTCATTCTTAATATTTGCAAAGTTATTTGTTCATGTAAATCATAAGGAGCGTTCCTACAAATAAACTGTCGCTGGTGTAACAGGTAAGACTTCTTACAAACTGAGTTTAAATTAATCAAATACATTATAGATATCTTATTTCCACTTATATGAATGTACTCACAAGTTTCGAATAAAAAAATCCGTGTACTTTAATACTTATATCAATTACAAAAAGAATTGTCGCTGGTGTAACGGTAGCTGGTGTAACAAAATCGGAAAATTAAATGTGTGTAATCTACTGTTTGTTGGAAATATTCAAAATTTATCAATCAATTTATCGATAAATCGAAACTTAAAACCTCACATTATGACATTCGAAATGGTAAGCAATACATAAAGAAATAAATAATGTCTAAAAATAATAAGGAATTAGAACTGGAGAAAGATAATAAGAGGATGTGACAGAAGCGAAAAAAGAAAAAAGTGAAAAAGTAGAGATGAAAAATTCGCAAAAAAGAAAAAAGAAATATTTCGAAAATAAAGTAAATAACCTCAAGTTCACAAACTTTTTATAATATAATAATAGCCGGTGTCATCAAGTAAGCAGTTGTACACGAGTAATGCAATACTTCTGATAAATAATCCAATGAAGGAATGTACAAAAGGTCGTACTTGTCGCTTCAGGTTTAGTCTTGAAAATTTCTTCTATGAAAATCTTAAGATTATGGAGAATTGCCCATATGCATGCGATTCGAGATAATACTTTTTAATTTGTATTACTTTTATAGAAAGTTATAAAATCGTAATATTTATCCACTCTTTTGTCCAGAGTCAAAAGGCTACAGAGTTATTCATGTGCCAATTAATTTAGTCGAAGAGCTATTGATATTGACATAATAGTATATACAATTATTTCTTTTATCTGAAATATAAAAATCGAACAAATATTATTATTATTTACTAGATTATCATCATAAATTTAGGTAATTATATTTATTACTACGGGTTGATCTCCCCTACCTCTTTTTCAATATGTACATTAGGGCGGAGCGAAGAAACATATTTTTAAATGTTGTCTATTGCAGTTTTGATCCCTCTTTCATAGATCATTTAAAAAATATATATACAGGTATATCTGACCTTCGAAACTGTAGAGACAGCATTTCTTTATTTTTATTGAAAGAGTTGAAAATAGTCAAAACAGGCAACGTATCCACACACAAGTAAAAAATCACCCCCTCCCCCTCGGTAAATATTTGTCAAAGTGGAATAGTATATTGTGCAACTAGGGAGGAAAGTAAGTGCACTTTCCTCCAGCTGCACACGATATTTTTTGTAATAGATGTATATGGAAATCGTGATATTATCGCGATGAATTACGGAGGTTAGGTTTTGACAATATCTGGCGGCGTAAAGAAATTACTCCGAGCGGAATATCGCAATTCCCATGCATCTGAAAAAAAAATCCAACACCTGCATGAGAATGGCGACTTTCCTATGCTTGTAGGGTGGAAGAAAAACAGTTGATTTCAGAGCAATTGGGGGAAAACAACTGTGGCACATGCGCAGTTCGCGGTTCGACGATTCGCAGTTTGTGATTGGACGATTTCGCTTTATTTTCTCCCACCGGGAAGTAAAGTAGCTCTTGCGGGGGGAAATTAAATGACGTCAGAGGGTAAAAATGACTTCGAATCACGACAAACTAACCTCAATACTTCTGAGCTACCTTGCGATCCACCTTTACAGGTATAACAAAGTCGCACTTTTTCATACATTATACACTATTTCCCATAATATACACTGTTAAAAACTTCTTGAAAATTCAAGCACTTTCAATTTACAAATGTAACTTAAATTTCAGTAACTAGTAACTGAAAGTGATTTTCATGCACTTGTAACTGAAAATTCATTTATGAAAATCCTTGTTATCCTATTTTTTATGTGTTAGACCAGTATTTTTAACTTACTTCCATAAACAAAGTGGGTAGTTTTTATCATATTATAATCGAGAGATATTTCAAAATATAAATTTATAGAATAATTCAGATAGAATTCAAAATCTCGACCTTACCTAAAAGTCACTTCACATGTATCTAATTTTAGGATTCTGGCATGATTTTACGATAAGTAATTCACCTACAAAGTCAAAAAACTTGATCAAAGGAAAATCCAATGTGATTTAGACCATTATTCATGCTGAAATTAATTATTAAATTGGAAGCTAAAACGAGTATAATTTGATATTTTCGTGTTTGAATTTTAATGCACATTGATCACTAAATTTAATTACATGAGTGGACAAAACTTCCAATACATGTGCATCACAATTCAGTCAGATTTTTCTAACAGTGTACCAGTCAATAGGACTACAATTTGCCAGTGTTTCAGTCCAGTCGGAGAAATTTTATTTTTTGAGAAATAATGCTCTCTATATATGCAAGTAATAGTAGAAATCATTTATAGCAGTACATCTACAAAAACTAGTCTTGAATATTCAACAATCATGATTTTATATAATTTATTTAAACTTATTTCAATCTTTGTCGTGAAATCTACTGATTGCATATTAAAAGTACAATGCTTCAGAAGTATTTATCAATGATATTAAGCTAAAATATATACAAAAAGCAGTCTTAAATAGTAAAAATTCATGATTTTATACAATTTATTTAATTTTAATGACAATTTACGATGTACATGAATTTTTGTAACACTGCGTAGCTTTTGGAGGATAATTATCGGTATATAAGTACTAAATTTTAGAACCCTTTCCATCGATTAAAAAATCGTGAGTAATAAGAAAGATATCATTTAATCAAGTAAAAACATGAATTTTCTCCTTTTTTCAACTTCAATGACAATTTACGATGTATTAGAATTTATACTATAAATAATATATAATATATCATATAATTTGATACCCTTTCCATCGATAAAAAAATCGTAACCAATCAGAAATATATCATTAAATTAAATAAAAACATGAATTTTCCCCTTTTTTCAAATTTAATGACCATTTATTATGTATACGGATTTTTGTATTGATGCAGATTTTTAAAAGGATAATTATAGTTGTAAATATTAATTTTTAGAAGTCTTTTATTTTCTGACAAACAAAAATGTTTCAGAGGCTTCAGTTTTTAAAGAGAACAGGTTTTTTGAATTTACGCAACAAATTTAGGACGCTTCGCATCGTCATACAAAAAAAAATAATCTAAAAAAATTGCGTCAATTTCTTCCACGCGCTTATTTTTCAGTGCTTTTCCAATATTCTTTCTGCGTAGTTAGCATTTTTCTCCTATGAAATTTTCCGGTTTAAAATTTAAGTTATTATTCTTAAGGTTTTTAAAGCGAACGAACAAGTGCCGTGCAATGCTAATATTCCAGAATAATTGAAATGACAACAAAATTCACAATGAGTATTTTATTTGTGCTATTTTATTTTCTGCCATAAATAAATTTCCCAGAGGGTTCAATTTTTAAATAGAAGACGTTTTTTAAATTTACGCAACAAATTTTAAAATTTCCTTCAGCTAAACGAAAATGAGCACCGTAAAGGCATCATATTTCACCTCGAGTATCTTCTTCTAAACAGTTTTACTATTGGTAATTTATGCAGAGTTTTGAAAATTTATGGAAAGTTGTCGAAATTGTGGAAGGGTTTCGAGATTCGTAAGAGTTTTTAATAATTTACTTTTTAAAATGAAAATTTAGGGAAGTCTCTGAACTTGTTAAGTTTCTATTCACGGTTGAGAATTCTTATCACATTTCTGGAGCAATTCATGGCCTTTCCTCATCTTAGAGGCAAAACTGCAGAAGACTGGTGCCCTCCTCAGTGCACAACACAAACCGATCATAACTCATTTGGTTCTGGCTTGGTATTCATACTTTCCTTTGAATGACTGAAGTTTGGTGGGACTGACGTTATGAATGGACTACTCCACCTTATGACGATTTAGCTACTCAGTTTGGACATGATTTTATGCTTATAGAATAAATTTCTCGCATCAAGTTGCGGTTGGGTGTATACTTTTAACAATGAGTAATACAAATAATAATGTAGCTTCGGATAGGATTGACACTTCTGTTGACGAAAGGCATGTCATCGGAAAAGTTTCAGGCGATGAATGGAGATTGGGTGTTTGGAATGCTAGAGGTGTGAATGATCTTAAAGAAAAAGAATTGCGGGACACAATGCGCATAAGAAAGCTAGATGTTTTATAGTATGTGTACCGGAAACAAAGAGGAAGGGGTGTGAGATAAGAAAGATAGAGAACAGATTCGAACTTAGGTCAGGAGTAGATAATGAATTATATGGTAGCCAAGGAGTCGGCTTGATTATGAATGCAAGAGCAAAACAACATGTCAAAAAGTATGAGCCTGTATCTCCTAGATTACTATGGGTTAGAATGAGAGTGGGAATCAGAAGGCTATTTATTATAGCGTGCTACGCTCGAGTTGATAATGACAGTAAGGATGTAAAAGATACGTTCTGGGACTCGTTAAATGATATCATAGGTACTTGCGATCACGGCGAAAGAATAATTTTACTCGGAGATATGAATGACTGGATTCGCGTGCAACGCGAAGGTACCGACAGGGTACTGGGTCATTTCGAAGACCCAAAAAACGAACGGTCATGGAGATAAATTGATTAGCTTATGCTTAAAAAAAGGCTTGTTCATTACAAAACTTGTTTCAGACATGAAATGTTCTACATGTATACTTGGTGCAGAGGCGAAAGTCACCACAGTATGATTGACTTCGTTGTAGCGGATGAAAGACTGAGAGGGCTTGTAAGGGATGCAAGGGTTATGAGAGGTTCTGAATGCAGAACGGATCACTACCTCTCAGTTTCAAAAATGAACGTAGGTCAAGGGTGGAGGAGAATAAGAATTAATAATAAGTTGAAGCAGACGCGAGTTGGCGTAGGGAACTTGCAGAAACCAGAAGTACAAATGATATATCGTAAAAAGCTGCTTAAATATTTGGGGCATTATAAAGAAGACTTGAAGACAGAATTAGGCAAGAAAAATGTAGAGGGTGCATAAATAATACTACGGGATAGCATCTTCAAGAGTGCATCTGAAGTTTGCGGTACTGTGGCTGTAGGAAGAAAGGCTGAAGATGCTCGGTGGAATGATGAAATCCGCGTGGCTGTCAACGAGAAAAAGCAAGCATAGTCGAGAATTTTGAATATTGAAGGTCTTAACTATGAGGAAAGGACTAGATTGGAAAATGACTATAGGGATAAGAACAGAAAAGCCAAGATACTAGTCAAAGAAAGCAAGGATAAAGTCAAAGCGAAAGAAGAAAAAAAATGCAAAATGAGTTTGAAGGAAATAAGAAATTATTTTAGAAATAGGTTAAGAAAATAAGGAAAGGAAGTACTAGCACTAAGGTAGTCGGAGTTAAGAATGCTGATGGTGAAATAGTACGGCATTCGGACAAAGTGCAAGACTGTATGAGTGATTTTTTCAAGAAATGGTATGGAGGTCAAACTATGGAGCATAACAACCGTGACACTGAGGCGAATACGTTAGACAATCTCGCTGTAGGCAGCGGAAGAAGAATCGATATCAACGACATTATATCCGTGATTAGGAAACTAAAGAATGGCCTGATTCAACCACAGGCAGTCGCAGAGATTCAGCAACCAAGAGGGCGATTAAAATGAACATACGATATGAACAGAGATGTTATGCGCCTTTATTTTGTGGCAGAGAATAGTGGGCAAAGTGTGAGGAGGGAACATGATCGTCTCTTCTTACTCAAGTACCCGCATCTAGCCACAATAATGAAGGAACAGAATCGAGCGGACCAAAAACGCTCAATATCTATCAATAAATTGCTTTCAGCAGTTGAAATAGCTATCATCAAAATTCAAGTAGAACAACAGTCTCCTATTGATGAAATCTCTATGGAATGTGTGGATAATGAAGAGGTGATTAAAGCTGAAGGCATGGGTGCTAGGGATAATGAAGAACAAGTACAGGGTTTGCTAGAACCACACCCGGACATCAACGTTCCCGTTGATGTAAACATCGAAATCCCGGAAAAACTCAAGCACCTTGAAAGGAATTTTGGTCAAGCTCTACTGGAGTTCGAAGATGTAAAACCAACACAAAGGCATTCTCTACCAAAGATGTTCGTTACGAGGAATCTGCATGCGCTGTTGGGGCACCTAAACAACAAGGTTTTGCCAATGCATTTGAACGCAGAATTAACTGCATTACAGGTCCAAACTCTTGTGTATTGTGCGGCTGTGAAGTCGTTAGAACGTTGGGCCGTAGAACTCGGAACATCGAGACATTGGCACCAGCTGCATTGGATGAGATTATAGACTCCCAACGGCAGAGACTTGATGTTTCTACTGCTAGACTGCATCGGTACGATAAGAGTAGTGCAAGAAGGCAGCAAAGTCAAACCTTTTAGGTGGATTAAGGGAGGTTCAATCGTGAACTAAGTAAAGAGCAAAATATCCAGCAAGATACCAAAGTTCCTCAATTGGAAGACATGGATGATTAAAGGTCGGGTGTTTCGGGCAAAAACAAACAGAAGCAGCTTAGGAGCTTAAGGGCAGCAAACTTGCGGTTTTAAAAAAAATTTTGTATGATTAATATTGTTCAAATATAGTAAACCAGAACTGCGTTAGCATTTCTCGAGCGTGAAAGTGTAGAACACGTGGAAAAGAAAGTGCTACGCAAAAGCAAACTACAAAAAGTGTTGACTAGCACAGTGGCGTAGCCATGAGGGGGGGGGGGGGGGTCGAGTATTAGAATAAGATAGTGAAAATACCCATAAATTCAGTTTTCAAAGTCAAAGCCGCAAAGAACTGGTTTTTTAAACGGGTTTTTGCTTTTATTTTGAAAACCGTTGATCCGAATAAAAAAAATCAAATAGAAGTTGTAGAGCATAAAAAATACATCTTTCATGTTGAATACGTTTTTTTTCTCCAAAATCAGTATTTTACGAGAAGAATAAGGTTTCCCAAAAATAAGACTCACCCGCAGCTAATGAGGAGAGCTGCAAACAATGACTTGAATTATTTCTGTGACCAGTCCCAGTGATGCCTTCCCCCCATGAGACATTATAAATGGGTAAGGGTGTGACTTGATTTTTTCTGTGACCAGTCACATGAATGCCTCCCCGAACGAGACATTAGAAAGGGGTAGGGTTGTGACTTGAATTATTTCTGCGATCAATGACAAGATTGTCTCCCCCACGAGACATTGGAAAGGGGTAGGGGCGTGACTTTAATTATTTCTGTGACCAGTCACAGGGAGCCTTGCCCCTAGAGACATGAGAAAGGAGTAGGGGTGTGACATAATTATTTCTGTAGCCAGTCGCAGGGGTGCCTTCCCGCCCCCACGAGACATTGGAAAGTGGTAGGGTGGAATTTAATTACTTCTGCGACCAATCACAGGGGTGCCTTCCTGTCCTTCCACGAGGTATTGGAAAGGGTTACTGGCGCGACATGAACTATTTTTGTGACTGATCAGTAAGCACTGGAGTACCGCAAGTCCCATTTCAAGAAACTCGACACTCTTTACCAAAATTCTCCTTCTTTCCTCGAAAAATTATAGTTTTTAAGAAAAAATGTGTATCACTTGAAAGGTGCTATATACATACTCCCAACGTTTTTAATTCAGCCATATAATATCTTTGTTTCAACAATTTTTAAATTTGATTAATTAATAACAATACTCAAAATAAATTATGCTACAAATGCCTGTTTTAAAGATTTTTCCAATATCTTTAGTTCGCTTTCAACAATATTTATGACCAGATCAAGGATAAATATCGCTGGTTCACCAGCTGTATATTCTTTCCGTGCAGTTCTAATTTAAGCTAAAATAGTTATGGTCATTTTCCTTAGTTAAAATATGAAATTTAGGCTTCATTTAACTCCTAGCGAAGTCTTTAGCACTTAGCACGTCGAGTTCACTTTCTATGAGTTTTTGAGAATGGAAATAATATAATTTTTTAGGGGTACCTCAACTCCATTTTATTCAATTTAGAAGAAGAATGAAGTTTCCTTTTTTTACGTCTTTGTAAACTTAATGTTCAAAAAGTAAGGTTAAAAAGACCTCAGCAACGACATCTTCTAGACTAAAAAATTTATTTTCTTATTTGACTAAAATCGATTACGTTTCAAAAACCAACTGGTTTTCCTCATCAGACGTGTAGATAAACATGTGAAACTATAATACATAAAAAATTACGGCAATAAATTCGATAAGATAGAAGATTATAAAAATAAAAGTGTGCCTCATATAGTTTTTTCGTAAGTTAAGATTGAATCAATATAATCATAACATAGAAAACCGAGAAGACATGTTATTGTTAAAATTAAATTTCTTTACATCTTAGTCTGTGAGTTCCATAGTAAGTAGAAAATTTGTATGTCATACTGAAATACAAAAATGACAGGTTAGAATCGACATATGCTATTAGTTTGTATAAAAAAACAATACAAATACAGAATTATAGATAAATTGATAATGTGATGCCTGCAAAAGTTTTTTGCGACAGAAACTATTATTTGAACTGTGATACATATCAAAAATTTGGTAAATAGATGTTTTATATGAAGACGGAGCACATTTTCCGTCTCCATCTCGGGGACTCAGTTCACACACACACACACACACACACACACACACACACACACACACACACACACACACACACACACACACACACA
>JAUMHM010083463.1:0-13286 GCA_032362435.1 Melikaiella ostensackeni
GTTTTTCATTAATTACTACGCTTTACATTAATGAATATAAGAATTGAAGCGTTTTTATTACGGCTTTCAACACGCTCCAAAAGGTTCTGACGGTAACACGAAATTCGAAAAAATGAAGTTACGTAGTTTCTATTCGCTACTGCGAGTTGCGTATTTTCTATCAGTCACTTGGAGTTGCGTAGATTCTATCTGTTAACGCGAGGTACGTAATTTCTATTCATCACCGTGAGTTGCGTACTTTCGTTTAGGACCCATCGATTTGTGCTCAGAACGTAGATGTTTGGAATAACTGGAGTAAGGTGATTATCGTTCATCTTTATAAGGAAAAGGGTGATGAAGTTGACTGTATTAATTATAGAGCGATTAGCCTACTGATTACCGTGAGCAAAATATTCACCAAAACACTGATTGCTGAGGTCATGGTATTATTTTAAGACAGGATCTGGAAAGTCCAATATAGATTAGTGCCAGGGAGATTATATGCGGATCATATATTTAGCTTGACATAGATCAAAAAAAAATATTTGAAAGTGAGAAAATTAGCTTTCAGTGCATTTGTTTATCCGGAAAAGGCTTTTGTTGAGATGGAAAGAAGTGAACCTTGAGGAGTCCTGAAAGTGTATGGAGTGAATGGCTGGCTTCTTAAAGGAATTAATGCAGTATATAATAGCAGTAAAGTGAGTGTAAGAGTAAATGAACAACTAAGCAATTGGTTTGATATTAAGCAGGGCGTTAGGCAATGCTGCCTTAAGTCCTCCTGGATGTTTGAGATACACATGGACAAATGTATAGGAATGGATCTCTTCGACGTCAAAGGTTTTAGTCTCGGAACACTGAAAGTGCGTAGACTGGCAGTTGCAGATAATAAATTTGTTTCGGCAGAATAAGTCGATGATTAGCAGAAAAAGATGAGCAGACCGGATAACAGCATGAAGAGTATGAGTCTTGAGATTAACGTTAATAAAACAAAACTTACCGTGTTTGAAAGAAGGGATGAGAAAACAGTATGCAACATTGCTTTAAACGAAGAAAAGATAGAAGAAGATGATGAGTTTGTGTATCTTGGAAGTTTATTCACTGCTGACAGAAAGATAGATGCAGAGATATCCTGAGGTATGAACGAGGGTAGAAAATTGCACAGCCCTACAAAAAAGTGGTCCATCCGGCAGACGAGAATAGTATGATCTCATGCATTTTGGGCTGCTGAAACTGAATCCGAAGTCAGAAATGTCAGACTGGCTCGTGTTTGATCCCCAACCTCAAAAACACCCGTAAAAAGCCGGTTTTCCGCCGAATTCGATTTTTCTCCGATTTTGCAGAAGCAGTAATTTATATGTTTATAGGGTTGCTAAATCAAAATATCAGGTCAGGTTTTCGAAACTCAAAATGCTGGCACCAATATGGCGGACTCGGGTGTGCAGGCTTTTATAACCTTATGGATTATAAAAGACGGCGGCTATTAAAGCTTGGGGCATGCAAGCTCTTTGGATATCATGATCCGGGACAGGCCGGCTCTTTGTCAGTGCTTTACCAGGGAATATTTATTTTTCGCATCTGTTACTCATCAGCTTTGGTCTGAGAATCTACGCGCTAAGAGCGTATACATGTCACTCTCTTTTCTTTGTGATATTGACTTCTCTTATTCTCGACAGATCTGTGTAATAGCGGTTTTTTGCATTTCCGTACTCTCGCAGGTATATCTCGCGCTAGTATTCAGCAGTCATCAGCCATCATATGTTTATTCCACCTGCCTTATCGATCCTCCACGTCCTTGATGTCCTGATGGAATCTTTCACCCTGATTTCCACTGAAATCACCAAGATCTTCTGGCAAGTAGTCAATGTGAGAATCCAAAAAATGCAATTTAAGATTCATCAAGCAGCCCATTTTCCCATAACTTTCTACCATTTCTTCTACTCTTTCTTTGTAATCTTGACTTTTGTATTTTCCAAGGGAATTCTCCATGGCACATTAGAAACACAGCCATGCCACTCTTTCGTCTTCTTCCATCTTGGTAACAAATCTTTGCAGTTTTTCATCAGAAATTTTGGGAAACTTTTGCTGTAGATACTGGAAGCATTCACCCTCATTATTCAGAGCTTTCAGACTTTGTTTCACAAGTCCTCATTTTATATGAAGAGTTGAAGGGAGGACTTCAGAGGGATCAACTTATGGTTTCTTTATAATATATTTAGACCCTGGTTGCAGAAACATTCTTCTTCCCATTCTTTGCTTATGTAATGGTTTTTCCTATCTCTGCTGTCTCATTCACATAAGAAGCATGGATTCTTTCTGTTACCCGATTGTTGTTCCAATAATATGGTGAGAATTTTCAGATCACCACAAACTTGATATCCATGTCCTGCGTATCTGTTTTTTTTCAGAACTACTTCCATGTTTATATAATTTTTTTTCATAACCATCGAACGTGCTACAGGAATGGAGGCGTATACATTAGTTTTATGAGGGTTAGGAGTGGCAGTGGTCATATTTATGGTTTCATCATTTCCCCTATCGGTTTTGGATGAATACATCAGTTCTGTAAGACTTGATAAATCAGCGTAACCAATAATTGATCTTTTTCGTTGTTTATCCCAGTCAGATTTGTGACGTAGAAATAACAGTTTTTTATGGAAAGCGGTTTCCATCGTGAGTCAAGCCATGTCAAGTGGGCCTCGAAATTTCCACTAAATCCTCGATTTTTAATAAAAATATTTTATTTGAAAGTGAATGTGAAGCTCATGTCACCTTTGAAATATTTTACGAAAATTCCTATATTTGTTCATATGATAAACACTCAAAGTTTGAAGCACGATTAAATTAAATGCGTTTTTCACGCTCAGAATACATGAAACTTATATAGACTTATGGGGCAAACGCAGACCTCTAATTATCTGTAGAGAGAATTTTGTACTTTTCTTCAATTCCGGACATATCCAATTTTTCGTCACTCGCTGCGCTTGCTCGACGCACGGCGCGCTTCAACTGCTGCCACGGTGACTTGCAACGTACACGTTTGAACTTGCATTCTCTTGATTCTTTGAAGCTCGACAGACTCCGAATGTTTCATTCTCAGTTCGTTCTGAGTTGTGGCACGGTATATTTGATAAGAAAGCATTCG
Organism: Melikaiella ostensackeni; assembly: GCA_032362435.1. Taxonomy (NCBI): domain Eukaryota; kingdom Metazoa; phylum Arthropoda; class Insecta; order Hymenoptera; family Cynipidae; genus Melikaiella; species Melikaiella ostensackeni. The sequence continues at coordinate 3,122 of JAUMHM010083463.1, forward strand.
ACCGTTTAAATATTTTTATGAATACGCTTCGACCGAACGAATGATGTAATCCGTTGGAAAAAAAGGTCATAAATATGTTCGGCACAAATCGTTTTTTGTGACTGACAAGTGAAATAATGAATTCAAAAAATAAATTGGTCGATACGTCTGTCAGATATGCCGTAAAGACATATATATTGGCGCAAAAATTACTGCAAATGTAGAAAACGAACAACCAGACACAAGGTTAGTTTACTTGTTACTTTTATATCCTAATTCATAATTATTTAAATTGCAATGTAATTCAATGATACAGGATTATACGATATGTATTTTAAATATATTTTGATGTCTAATTTGCATTCCTACCCTGAAATAGCGAGTGAAATGCATGTAGCTATTATAGATATAATAGTTAATAGTCGCACGTAAGCGTATTATGTGAAAGTAATTGTACAACGCATATGTTCCTAATACATCGTGATATGTGTGAGAAAATATAATTAGATATTGATTAATAAAAGTGTATTCGCAGATATTGAAAAAAATGTTTAATATATAAGTTATGCTCCTGCTTTATCGATTTATGCAATATCATATAAATAGGTTGACTGTGTGCAATAAAAAATTTGCTATTCATTAAATCTCACTTTCTAAGTTGCAAATCCTTCCAATTTTACTACTGATTTGTATGCTTGTATTTCCATTGAGCGCGTGCCGCACCACGTTGGAGAGAAATACAACTTGAGGAAGCGCGCCGTGCGACAAGCAAGCGCAGCGAGTGACGAAAAATTGGATATCTCCGGAGTGGAGAAAAAGTACAAAATTATCTTCGCAGATTATTAAAGGTCTGCGTTTGCCCTATGATTCTATATAAGCTCCATGTATTTCCAGCGTGAAGAACACATAAAAAATTGCAATTGTTTAAAGAAATATATTGCAAATTCGATTGTTTATAACAATTTCACTTTCAGTGTATATTCATTTGAAAGTGTGAATGCTGTCACGTAAGTTTAAAAAATTTTACGTCATTACCTGTTGTTGTTTCGGAGAAAATGAATTTTTGATTTAATCGTGCTTTGAGCTTTGATCGTTTATAATATGAACAAATATAGGAATTTTCGTGAAATATTTTAACGGTGACATGAGCATCACATTTACTTGACAATAAAATATCTTCCCCCAAAATCATCGATTTAGTGGAAATTTCGAGGCCCACTTGACATGGCTTGACTCTCGTATTATGTTTCGGCGGTTCTTCGGTACCCCATATCGGCCACAAATATAGCAAATGTTATTCTTTCTCTCATCACACTTATGATGCGATGTCAAAGCTTTTACTTGTACTCGTAACTTCACTGTGTGAGTTATTCTTGGAACATCAGACTCTACAGACACTTCTTCGCAAATTTTTTCACTCTCTCTCCTTTTTCTGGCTTTAGAATACATGGTAAAAATTTCACAAGCGCATCGTTTGTCGAGGTGCAGGTCAAAATAGTTGGAAACGGGTATCTCTCCGGATCGAAATCCCACCCCAGTTCTCTGGGGTCCAACCTTCGTTTAGCAAGGCCTGTAATTCACGGACGGACCGGACTTGCTTGGGGCACTGCACGTTTCGATCCCCGCAGCCACCACGCACTTCCTGATCAAGGTCTGAAGGGGCTGGCTTCAGATGCCCGATCGCAACTTACACTTCGGTAGAGGAAGCTCACAACAGCCCTTACACCAAGCTGGCGGGAAAACCGGACATTGTTCGGAGCACTCCCAATGGGCTGCGACCGTCACCAGTCGTATGTTTGGTCCGCGTGACTTATTTTATTTTCGTCCTGCCCTCTATTTCCAGCGAGCATTCTTCTATCCGCCACTTGGAGACGCACCCTGAAAATCCGAGAAGGCAATCTGAGAAACTTGATTGAGAGTCTTCTGTCTGCAAATTTCACAGAATTGAAACAAAAAAAATCGAACTTTAGTCCGCCATATGAGATCCGCCAAATTCAATTCTGAGAATTTAACACAATATTATCATTCAGCAGCCACAAAAAAAAGATTACCACTCTTACTGCTGAATGGATGAAACATGAGCCAATCTCACATTTCTAACTTCGGATTTGGATTCAGGGGGTCAAAATACACAAGGATACACTGCTCTGTTCCACCACCACTTCTTTGTGAGGATGTCCTCCTCCCAATGGGTTTATCAGTTAGTTTGTCTGTTTATGTAAGAACTGTGTTGTACGTTGGCACATGTATGAGTAATATAAGAGTTTCATCAAAAGATAGAAAGCATAAGGCACAGAGCGTTACTACATTAATGTATAAAGAGAAAATTAATAAAGAGTACTTGCTACAGTAAGGCACAAAAAGAAAGGATAGTTACAAGAAGATGTAATGAATGAGAGAGAAAAAGAGGAAGAATCTAATTATATAGGAATACTTATATTCATTTGATGTACACATCGCCTTGATATTAAATAAATGACTTAAAGAAAATTGTAAAAGATAGAGAGAGTTTCTTTTCTATCGGGCGTGTCAACCAAGGACTCTTACTCGTGAAGTTAAAAGGCGAGACTGGGAATTTCATTGAAAATCGATTTGTTAAACAAATTGAATTTGCATGATGAGAAATGAGATGCATGTAACGATTAACGTCCAACATTAACGTCCAACAAACAAATCAAATTTGCACATTGCAAAAAATTCCAATGTCACAAATAACGTCCAACGTAGGGACAAAGTGAGTTATGAGTGGGTTCTCAAAGAATATGGTGTAGAAGAGACATTGGTAGACAAGAGTGAAAAAACTTCATTGAATTGATTCGGTCATGTTGAGAGAATGAATCAAGAACGCTTAACGGAACAAGTGTATTCAGGTAAAGTGAGTGGTAGTGTACCCAGAGGTAGAACAGAGAAAGAATGGTTTAGAGGTAGACTGAAGGTTGGAATTTGTGAATGAGACTCTAAAACAAAGAGATTTGAAGAGTCGTAGTAACATAAACTCTTGTATGAAAAGATGTAAGGATGTGAAGGAAGCAAAAGATTTATGCAAAGATATAGATCTATGAAGGACAATATTGTTTATAAGAAGAAAAGTGACGCCTAAAACGAAAGATTTTGAATACTCATAAGCCCTCGTGAAGAGCTTGGCTCAGTACGAGTAGATGTGGTTGGGATAGAGAGTAATGGACCTTCCTATGGGTTCATCAGTTAGTTTGTGTGTTCATGTGTGAATCGTGATGTACGTTGGCACTTGTATGAGTAATATAAGAGTTTCATCAAAAGAGAGAAAGCATAAGGAACAGAGCGTTTCTACTTTGATGTATGATGAGAAAATTAATCAAAAAGTACTCGCTACAGTAAGGCATAAAAAGAAAGAATAGTTACAAACAGATGCAATAAAAGAGAGAAAGAGAGAAGTAAAAGGAAGAATCTAATTATATAGAAATACTTATATTCATTTGATGTACACATCGCCTAGATATTAAATAAATAACTGAAAGAAAATTGTAAAAGATAGAGTTTCTTTTTTATCGGGCGTGTCAACCCAAGACTCTTACTTGAGGAGTTAAAAGGCGAGACTCAGAATTTCATTGGAAATCGAATTGATGAACAAATTGAATTTGCATGTTGAGAAATGAAATGCATGTAGCGATCAACGTTCAACATGGAACAACTATAGAAAAGTAAATGTAATCATTTATTTTATAATGAAAATTAGCAATTATCAACAAACAAATCAAATTTGCACATCGCAAAGAATTCTAATGTCACAAATAACGTCCAACGTAGGGCATTCAAGTACTGAGAAAAACATTTACCTTATAACGAATAATTACGATAAACAAAGAAAATATTTAATGTTTCACTGGTTCAAAAAAATTTGCTTTGAAATTTAGTTAAAAATGAACTAAATGTGACAAATGACGGAAAAATTTAAAAAATACTTTCTTCATATTTTTTTCCAATTAGTCTTCGTGTATTGCGACCCTGGTTCCACCCTCGCCCTCAGCCCAATTAAGAGTTGGGCCTTATTTGGGCCCCAACTGGGCAGAAAAATTAAGAAAAAGTGAAACTTATTAACAAATGATTTTAATGATATAAGGGACCGAATGCAATACTACCAAAATACTGAACTTTTACCCATTATTTCGAATTCTTTATTATTAAAACTTACGTTAATACAACCGATCAGTGTTCAATCTTGTTCTTGGGCCTTTATCGAGCTCATCCAAAGAAAACCTACTTGTATAGTGAGCGCTAGTGTCATAGCAAATACAAGTTTGGCACCCAAGTAACTTCAGCAGTTATTGGTAGAGAGACAAAGTGTCTGCTGTGTTTTACTGTGGTCTGCTGCTATTGAATTGATCGTGAACTGCATCACATCAGAAATTAATATGGTTCGGAATGATGGTGATAAAAAACCGCCGTGCGAATGAAAAATGCCGCCTACGGGTTAAAAAATATCGAGCGATTACAGAAGAGTATAGTATTATACAATTACACATTAAAATTGACAATCTCAAAAATGTATGAAAATGAAAGGAATAGTTTAATAACACAAACGTGATCAAGATTGAAGATGTCCAAAATTAAAGAAGTCCATTTCACATCAAAATTTTGAAACGTTAGGAAACGCGAAGCGTTTTTCAGGTTAGGTTTTTTTCAGGGATGGGTCATGAAAGCAGTCCCATTATTACTTTTTATAGAGAATTTTGTTTATTTATGTAATTGCTCCCCCCCTTCTCTAAAGCCATACACACACACATGTGAGATTCTAATAGAATTTTGTCGTATTTTTAATTAATTTCCGAAAGTTCAAAAAGTTTTTCTCCTAAAATTTAATCGCCTCATTTTACTCAGTAAATACTATAATTTAATATTCTTCAGATATTAAGCCCAACTAATATAGTGCTATTTCTCTTGTTTCTCACTCAATAAAAGAAAAATAAATATCATTTCAACATTCCCTGGAATGACATGCTGTAATTTATACACATGGAGTTAAGGCAGGAGGAAAATATAATTCCTTAGAAAAAACCGCTTCGGACGCGATTGGAGCTGCATTATATGGAGCGAAAGTTTGGCAAGGAAACCGCAAAGAAAGATTGGAAGCGAAGAACAATAATGCTTTAATAATTAATATTGAGTTTCAGGGCCGACGGAGTAGATTTTGGCTGTCTCTTCCGCTCATTAAGAGGTATGAATATGGACAAATAAGAGTGAGCGAGACACTCAGAAGCCATCCATTTTTCGTCGAAAATTCATCCTTTGGATGTGAAATCCAACTGTGTGGTTGAAAATTAATCTTTCTTGGTAGAGGATTTAACTTTTTTGGTGGAAATTCGTATTTTTGGTTGAATTTAACTGTGCTTGTTTTACAATTGAAATCTTGTTTGGTTGAAATGTTAACTATTACATGTTTCGTTGAGAATTCATCTTTTTTTGAAAAATGAACTACAATTGTGGTTTAAAGTTGAACTACTCTGTGAAAAATACATTTTTTTTAGGACATTCATCATTTTAGTTGAAAATTGAACTGTTCGGTTGTAAATTAATTTTTTGTTGAAAATTCATATTTTCGGGTTGAAGACACTGCTCCCCAAAAAAATTTGTCAGCACCAGAAACCAGAATAGGCTTCCCTACGTTTTTGAGGTCACTGAATTTAAATCCTGAGTTGGTTCGGTACCGCGGTCCCAGCATTAAAAATTTGATACGTAACTCCAGAAAAACTTTGAATCCAACAGACCAGGCGCCACTCGTCCGATTTCTCGATTAGCGGAAATTGAAAGCTAGTCGAAAATCAGTTCATGTCGTCGGCAGCATTATGCAGAAAACAACCGTGCGAACCAGCATTTCGCACGTTCTCGCTCTGCATAATTCTATGTTCAATCCCACAGTGATATCGGGTGATGCATGCATCTTTGTTATTTTGATAATGCTGAACGATATTTTCTCTCAGTATGATCTTGTTGCTTGAAAGAGTGACGAAATCCTGCTTCTCCAATAGATTCTGTGAACGATGACAACTGCTCTGAAAGGGGATGTGTGGAATGATTCGTATCACTATATGTAAGAGTGAGGAAGCCAGAAGGAGCGTACTGCCTTGCAGGAGGATTGATATTTTTGCAAGAACGATGTGACTAAATTCAACAACAAAAAATTAAAGAAGCATTGCTCACGTCGATGTTCCGACAGTAATAAGACCCATCAAGATGTGCAATACAGATGAGCAAGGTATTGAAGCAATCGGATGTATTTCTTCTCGGGAAAGTTGAGAGATCCAAGTAGGCGCTAGCGAAAAAGAATGCTCCAGTGAATCCGAAATTGACGACGAATATGTAGCAAGTGAAGAAAAGAAACCACAACTTTTTTCGGAAGAAGAGTTAAAGGATCTCATCAGAGATTTAGGACTATCCAAACAAACGAGTGAATTCTTGGTTCTTATACTCAAAAAGACAAACTTGGGGAGGAAAAATGTGGAAGCAACTGACAATAGGAATACAGAAAGAGATTTCAGGAAATACTTCACAAAAAAAAGAGCCTTCGTTAGTTTACTGTCACGATATGAATGGATTGCTGGATGAATGAAAACCAGGAATCTACAGAGGCATCGAATGGAGACTATTAATAGATTCCTGTAAGAGGAGTTTGAAACCTGTTTTGCCTCACAATGCGAATGGTTTCGCCCCCATACCAGTAGCACATTCAAATACGTTGAAGGAGAATCACGAAAATATCAAGTTGGTATTGGATGAATTGAAAGATTCTGAACACAATTGGCGGATTCGTGGGGATTTCAGAATATTGGGAATGATTCTTGGTCAGCAATCTGGTCAAGTTAAACACTCAGGTTTCCTATGCTTATGGGATAGTAAAGACCGACCTAATCATTATAAAATTATTGATTGGCCAGTCAGAGAAACTTTTGATTCAGGATCAGAAAGCATCATTAACCTCTCACTAGTGAATCCGGCGAGAGTTTTACTTCCACCTCTGCATATGAAGCTGGGCATGGTGAAGCAGTTTGTATCAGCATTAGAAAAAGAAAAAAGCTGTTTCATATATCCTTAAGAACAATTCTCAGAACTATCGGATGCAAAACTAAAAGGAGGAATATTGGATGAACCTCAAATCCAGAAAATGTGTAGGGATCAGAATTCCGTCACAACTATGAACAAAGTGCAAAAAGCAGCTTCGTTAAGACTCAAGAAAAATGTTGAAAACTTTTCAGGCAACCATAAGAGTGATAATTGCAAAAGAATTGCTAGAAATATGATACAGAAATTAGTAAAATAGGATGTAATATGAGCTTGCAGTTACATGTATTAAATTTCCATATTGACTATTTTCTAATGAATTTGGGTGATTACAGTAAAGAGCATGGAGAAAGATTCCATCAAGATATCAAAGAGATGGAACGTCGCTACTGAGGGAGGGAGGATATGAACATGATGGCAGTATTTCGTTGGACATTGAAGAGAGAACATACACAGAAAAGAGTTGAAAGGAAGCTGGATCCTTCACGTCGATCTTACGAAGATAAAAGAGTGCGATACTCAAGACGGGCATGAATTGAAAGGAACTTGCTGTGAAGTCGGACTCAGGAACCTAGAAAACGTAGGATACGACCACTTTGCATACTGTTTTCTCACCCCTTCTTTCAAACAAGATAATTTTTGTTTAATTTGCGTTAATCGTAAAACCCATACTCTTCATACGGATATCCAGTCCACTTATCATTCTCTGCAAATCGTTAGCTGATTCCACTGTAACAATCTTATTATCTGAGAACGCCAGTCCTCGTACTTTCACTGCATGAGATCAACACCTTCTTCGTCTGAGACAGTCATTCCTAGACATTCGTCCATGTATGTATTGAACATCCAGGAGGACATAACGCAGCCTTTCCTAACGCCCTGCTTAATATCAAACCAATCGCTCAGTTGTCCATTCACTCTTACACTCGCTTGACCACAATCGTATATTGCTTTTATTACTCTTCAAAGTCAACTATTTACTCCATACTCTTTCAAGACTTTCCAAAGTATAGATCTATTCACCTTATTAAAAGCTTTTTCCAGGTCAACAAGTGCACAGAAAACTCTTTTGTTTACTCTCAAACTGTTTTCTGTGATCTGCCTCAAGCTGAATATCTGATCCGCACATGATCTCCCTGGCATAAATCCACACTGAACTTCGCAAGTCCTTTCTTCAGTTATTCCCATGACCTTCTCAATCAGTAAAATCCTTTCTTTAGTTATTCCCATGACCTTCTCAATCAGTAAATTGGTGAATATTTTGCCCACGGTACTTAGTAGGCTAATCGCTCTATAATTGGCACAGTCGCCCTTATCACGCTTTCTCTTTGAGTTGGAGATGATAATCGCCTGTTTCCAACCGTTTGGAACTTCACCGTGCACGGCACACATATCATAAATTCGCTTAGCCACACAAACAAATATTCGCCACTGTTCTCAAACATTTCAACGATGAATCCATCTATACCAGGAGCCTTGCTATTCTTTAGTTTCTTAATCACGGATAAAATGTCGTCGATATTGATTATTCTTCCGCTACCTACAACGAGATTGTCTAACGTATTCTCTCCAATGGGAAGGTTGATATGCTTCATAGCTTGACCTCAGTAAAATCTCTTGGAAAAATCTACCACACATTCTTTCACATTATCCGAATCCCATATTATTTCACCATCGGCATTCCTTATTTCAACTCCTTCAGTGCTAGAGCTTCCTTTCCTAATCTTCTTAACCCATTACCAAAATAATTTCTTATTTCCTTCAAAGTCGCTTTGCATTTTTCTTATCTTCTTCCACTTTAATTTCATCCTTGCTATTTTTGAATCATATCTTGGCTCTTCTGTTTCTATCCTTATAATCGTTTTCTAATCTAGTGCTGTCCTCATTGCTAAGACCTTCACTATTCAACATTCTCAAGTGCGCTTGCGTTTTGTCGTTGACAGCCACGTGGATTTCATCATCCCATCAAGCATCTCCAGCCTTTCTTCGTACAGCTGCAGTACCGCACACTTCAGATACCCTCTTGAAGATGCTATTCCGTAGTCTTATCCATGCATCCTCTACATTTTTATTGTTCAATTTAGTCTTCTAGTCTTCTCCATGATGTTCTCAATATTTATTCAGCTTGTTTTGATATACTAATTGTAATTCTAATTTCCGCGAATTCTCTTTTCTAACTCGCGTCTGCTTCGACTTATTATTAATTTTTCTTCTCCTCCACCCTTGACCTAGACTCATTTTTGAAACTAGCAGGAGGTGATTCATTCCGCACTCAGAGCCTTTCACAGCCCTTTTATTTCTTAGAAGCCCTCTCAGTCTCTCATCCGATACAACAAAGTCAATCATACTATGACTTCTACCTCTGGACCAAGTACACATGTGGATCTCTTTATGTCTGAACCAAGTGTTTGTAATAAACAAAACTTTTTCTAAGCATAAGCTAATCAATTTACCCCCGTTATCATTCGTTTTTGGGTCTCCGAAATGGTCCAGTACCATGCCGGTATCTTCGCGTTGTACAACAACCCAGCCATTCATATCTCCAAGTAGAATTATTGTTCGGCCAGGATCGCAAGTCTCCAGTATATCATTTAACGAGTCCCAAAAGGTATCTTTAACATCCCTCTTGTCACCGCCAACTGAAGCATAGCACGCTACAATAAATAGTCTTCTAATTCCCACTCCTATTCTAACCCATAGTACCCTAGGTGATACACATTCACACTTTCTGACATGTTGTTTTGCTCTCTCATGCATGATAATTAGACCGACTTCATGGGCACCATACGATTCATTATCTACTCGTACTCCTGATCGAAGAGCGAGTCCATTTTCTATGTGTCTCACCTCACATCCCTTCCTCTTTGTTTTCGGTATACACAAAATATCAAGCTTGCTAACGCGCCTTGTATCCTGCACTTTCTTTTCCTTAAGATTATTTACATCTCTAGCATTCCAAACACCTAATCTCCATTCATCGCCTGACACTTTTCCGAGAACATGCCTTTCGTCAGTAGAAGCGTCAATCTTATCCAAGGCTACATTATTATTTGTATTATTCATTGTTATAAGATTACAGCCAACTACAACTTGAAGTGAGAAATTTATTCCAGAAGTATAAAATCATGTCCAAATCGAGCAGCTAAATCGT
>JAUMHM010083464.1:0-13286 GCA_032362435.1 Melikaiella ostensackeni
ATGGCTCTGATGGCTATACCGCAAACCGATTATAAAAACTGTTTCGAGGATTGGATCAAGCGCTAGCATAAGTGCATTGTAGTCGATGGGGAGTACTTCGAAGGGGACAATATTGATTATGATGAATAAACTTGTATTTTTCATTTTAAAAATAAAGTCCTAAAACTTTTTGATCAAGGTGGTATAACCGTTTTCAGAATTTAACAGTTTCGATGCAGTGCACTTATTTTTGAGCTCCTCAAAATTATCTACTGCGATTTTTGGGTTTAAACCCTTATGTCAAAAAGCAACCCCTCTGCACCGCGTAAGTATGGCTATGCCAAAATATAATGTTTTTTAGAATCTTGCAGTGTCAAGAGACACTGTGAATTCACACTAATTTGGAATTTTTTGGGCTACTTTACTTGAATTTAGCTAGGATGTGGTTGGCTAAATGTGGTAGGGGTGGTTTCTTGGAGTTGCTGATTATCATTGTGGGGTTGGTAATATCCATTAGTGTCTTTCCAATGTAAATGGTATAATTATTTTCAAATTGAAAATTTTCGGGCTGTTTTACCTTAAGGCAGCCAAAACGCAACCCCTCTGTGTCACGTAGACATTAATTTCCTGTAAAATAATCTTTTACAGAAGTTTGCAATGTCAACAGAGTCTCTAATTTTAGGGCTACTCAAAAATGACAACTCTGGTTTTTGGGCTCCAACCCTTAATGCCAAAAAAACCCCTCAGTACCACAAAGATATGACTTTGCCGAAAAATGATCTTTTTCAGAGTTTTTCAATGTTAATAGAGTCTCTGAATTGTAGGCTCCTCAAAAATACCAACTACGAATTTTGGGCTCCAACCATTATAGCCAAACGCAAACCCCTCTGTACTATGTAGGTATGACTTTGACGAGAAATAATGTGACTTCGCCAAAAAATAATCTTTTTCAGAATTTTGCTACGTACATAGAGTCTCTGATTTTTCGGCTTTTCAAAAATACCAACAGCGATTTTTGGGCTCTAACCCTTTACGTTAAAAAACAACCGCTTGATACCACGCAGAACAGACTTTGTCAAAAAATAATCTTTTCGACAATTTTAAAGTGTCAATAGTGTCTCTGATTTTTGGGCTCCTTGAAAATTCAAATTCGAATTTATAGATGAATGTTCAATTTTTTAGACGTAGGGGTGGTTTTTGCAAAAAAAATTCAAGCATTCAAGAGCCTAAGAAAAGCTCAACACTACTTTCTATTTCATTTTTTTCAGATTTAAGTTTTTACTAAAAGGGTGGTTTTTTTGAACTGAAGGGTGGCTTTTGAAAAAATTTTTTTCGTGCATTGACGCGGAATTTTATTCTAAAACAAAGACGTTCAAATCGGATTAGAATTGTCTTCTGAAAATCAATTTGTCCACAGACGTTTTCTTGCCCGACTGTAGCGTCTGATCGACTCTTACCTTGGGAAAAATCTGTTTTCTATTCAAATTTCAAATTAGGAAAATAAGAGAATCCAGAAAAATTTACTTATTTAGACACCTGTGATGGAAGCTTTTTTTTAGTTCGATTTTCTTCGGGGATGTCTTTAATTAAAGCTCTTGGCATGTAAAATTGAGGTGAAACATAAGCAAATTACTATCATACTTTTCTTTTTTTATATCAGTTTTTAAACGATGAGAAAAATAAGGAAAATTTAGTTATTTAGACCCTTTTGCTGGAAGCTTTTCTTGTAGCCCGATTTTCTTCAGGCATGTCTCAAATTGAAGCATTCGGCATGCAGAATTAATGTAAAAAATAAAAAGTTTTTATGTAATAGTTTTCTATTTTTTCATATCAGTTTTCGAAAAATAAGATAAATGAGAAAAATTTGGTTATTTAGATCCTTTTGCTGGAAGCTTTTCTTTTAGTCCAATTTTCTCCGGACATGTCATTAATTAAAGCTCTTGGCATGTTCAATTGATGTAAAATGTAAAAAATTTCATGTTGCAGTTTTATTTTTTTTATATCAGTGATTGAAAATGAAAAAATAAGAAAAATTTTAAAAATTAGGTTATTCAGATCCTTTTGCTGGAAGCTTTTCTTCAGGTCCAATATTCTTCGGGCATGTCTCAAATTGTAGTTCTTGGCATGTAAAATTGAGGTAAAATGAAAAAAACTTCATGCTATAATTTTTTTTTATATCAGTGTTTGAAAATAAGAAAAATAAGAACAATGAGAAAAATTTTGTTATTCAGATCCTTTTGCAGAAAGCTTTTCTTCACGATCGATATTCTTCGGGCATGTCTCAAATTGAAGCTTCTAGCGTGTGAAATTGAGGTAAAACGTAAAAAATGTCATTCTATAATTTTCTTTTTTTATATCAGTGTTTGAAAATAAGAAAAATAAGAAAAATGAGAAAAATTTGGTTATTCAGATCCTTCCGCTGGAAGCTTTTCTTCAAGTCCAATATTCTTCGGGCATGTCTGAAATTGAGGTTCTTGCCACGTAAAATTGATGTGGAGAGATGAAAAATGTTATGTTATAGTTTTCTTCTTATTATATCAGTGGTTGAGAATAAGAAAAATGAGAAAAATGAAAAAAATTTGGTTATTCGGACGATTTTCTGGAAGCTTTTCTTTTAGCCCGATTACCTTCGGGCATCACAAATGGAAGCTCTCGGCATGTAGAATTGAGATGGAAACAAAAAAGTTTAATGTCATAGTTTTCTTTTTTTAATATCAGTTTTCAAAAAATTGAGACAAAAAATAGAACATGTTATGTTTTAGTTTTCTTTTTTCATAACAGTGGTTGAAGAATAAGAAATAAAAGAAAAATAAGGAAAATTTAATTCTTGAGATCCTTTTGTTATAAGCTTTTCTTCAGGTCCAATATTCTTCGGGAATGTCTCAAATTGAGGCTCTTGGCATGTAGAATTAAGATAAAAACAAAAAAGTTCAATGTCATAGTTTTCTTTTTTTATATATCAGTTTTTCAGTAATAAGAAAAATGAGGAAAATTTGGTTTTTCAGACCCTTTTGCTGGAAGCTTTTCTTTCAGCCCGATCTTCTTCGGTCTGTCTCAAATTAAAGCTCTTGGCACATTAAATTGAGATAAAGAATGAAAAATGTTATGTCATAGTTTTCTTTTTTTATAACAGTGGTTAAAAAATGGGAGAAATAAGAACAATGAAGAAAATTTGGTTCTTCAGATCCTTTTGCTGGAAGCTTTTCTTTCAGTCCAATTTCTTTCGGGCATGTCTCAAATTGACGCTCTTGTCGTGTAGAACTGATGAGAAGAAAAAAATGTCATGTTATATTGTTCTTTTTTTCTATATCAGTGGTTGAAAATAAGAAGAATGAGAAAAATGATAAAAATTTGATTATTCACACCCTTTTGCTGGAAGCTTTTCTTTTAGTCCGATTTTCTTAGGGCATGTCTCAAATTGAAGCTCTTGGCATATGGAATTGAGATTAAAAATAAAAAATGTTAAGTTATAGTTTTTTCTTATATCGGTGGTAAAAAATATTTTAAAAATGAGTAAAATGAGGACAATTTGGTTATTCAGATGCGTTCACTGAAAGCTGTTCTTTTAGTCCAATTTTCTTCGGGCATGTCTTAAATTGTAGCTCGTGGCATGTAGAATTGAGATAAAAAAATATAAAATTTTATGTTACAGTTTTCTTTATTTTTATATCAGTGGTTATAAAATAATAAAAATAAGTAAAATAAGAAAAATTTGTTCATTCAGACCCTTTTGCTGGAAGCTTTTCTTTTGTCCGATTTTCTTCAGAAACGGCTCAAATTGAAGTTTCTGGCATATAGAACTGAGATAAGAAATGAAATTTGTTATGTTACATTGTTAGTTTTTGAGAAAAAAAAAACATTTAAAAACCTGCAAAAAAATTGCTCAAGAATTTTTTTTCAAATGTATGCCTACGCTTAAGAAACCCTAACTTGAGGTCGCTTGCCGACGTCTTCTCGAATTTTTAAATCTTTTTTAATTAGAAATTGAACTTACATTGTTGATTATGAAGTAAGAGTATGAGTAAGAAGTAAATTTTTCTGATATCTAGATATTTGTAAAAGAGTAATTTTTTCTAATACGTGGGCGATAGGTTTTTTACAGAATATGAATTTTTTTACGAACATTTCATCTAGAAATATAAGAGAACGACACTGATGTTCGAATCTCGACCCTTTCATAGGACGACGAAAACCAACAATACCAAAAACGAAAATTTTTTTACTACCTAAGAAAAAACTTTTCAGGGTTAAAGTGATGAACAATTAGAATTATTGATTCTCAGAAGTCTTGATGCAAAGATGGTTGTCTGAAAATAGAGTGTAATACAAATTGAAATCAGAGTTATTGAAATTGAGCTATGTGAAAAATTTTATTGTGTCCTCTCTCGCGTGTTGGTAATAAAAAGACATTTCGCAACATGTATAGTCTAAAATTAGATGATTCTTATCACAAAACCTTTTGTATCTCGGAAGATATGCCTGATTCTCCTTCAGACTGAAAAATCATAAGAAAAAATAACTATTTAATTTGTAATATTCAAAATAGGATTTCTTCAGCAGATTAAGGAATTTTGTGAATGTCAATAATAACTTGCTCCATATATTTGTCATGAAAAATTGTGAATTATTTAATGACTCATTTTCAAATGATAACTCTAAAATTCAGACGATTGATAAATAAAACTGAAGACATGAGAACCACAACTGGAAAAAGTCCAAAAATTATATTTTAGTGGATGAACAAAAATGTTTTGTATGATAAACTTTGAAATATGAAATTCTGCACTAAAGATAAAGAACATTGAGAGAAAATATTTTCTGCATTGTAGGAAGGAAGAACAAATTTTTAAAAAATATTTCGTAAATATTTTTTATTGGGACAAAAAAAATAAAAGAAGACGAGAGAAAAAAAGAAGGAAGGGGATTTGTAGACTGCCTTCGTCTCAAATCGAAGAGTCTTTACTGTTTGCGCATCAACTTCGAATTATGTTAATGAAAAAAGTTTTACTATAAGAAACCCATTTTTAATTTTTATAAAGTGCTAAAAAAAATGGTTATAATTATTTTCAAAAATCCTTCTGTCATTTTTGAGATAAATTAAATGAAAGTTTAACGAAAGATAATATTGAACAAGGAAATATGTATTTTTAAATTTTATACAATTTTATTCATATTATTTTCTTAAGACATTTAAATTATTTAAACATTTTTTAATGTCTCCATTTCAATTATTAACTTTTTAAAAGAAATTTTTACCGTTTACATTTTTTCAAAAATTAGATTAAATTAAAAAATATATATGTTTATATTGTTATGTAACCACTTTGGTTAATTTTAACCTTAATTCCATTTATTAAATATTGTCATAAGATTCTGACTACATACTTCTTTAAAAGTCTTTCTAATATAAAATAAGCTTTTAAATCTTACCATCAATAGAAAATTCAATAGTACTCATCTTTGAGGACTAAGAGTCTTTAATTTCTGTTCCGAACTCTTTTTAAAAATATTTTCAGAATATTTCTGTATATAATTTAACACAAAAGTAAAACTTTCGAAGTACTCAAGGTAAATGTCAAAAACATCAAAACATTGGAAATTTTAAACATTGATGAATGACGATTGTTTTCCTAGCAACCATTTCTATTTTCTTTATTCACGATAATTTTTAAGAAGATTGTTATTGAATTGTCATTCAAAAATTAAGACACAGGCTATTTAGTTACTCATATAATTTCAATTAATTATGAAAAAGCAGGGAAATATTTCAAATAAATCGGCCTTAAAATAAAATACATAATTATTTTTCTCTTCTCGAAGTTTATCTTGTATTCAATTTAAATAAATTTGAAAAATAACGAATCACTTGTTTTTAGTTGAAAATTGTTTATATATTGACATTTACGAAATAACAGGATACAGAGAAAATTGAGAGAATTACAAAGAATTATTATTTTACATAATAATATTGAACAATATTGAACAAAGATAATATTGAACAAGGTAATATATATTTATTAATTTTAAAGTGATAAATTTGTTGTTAATAATTTTTTTTCATTGTTTTGTATTTTGGGTTACAGGTCCCTATGAATTATCAAACACAATTTCTAATTTTAATTACTATATTTCAGTGGGGATCTCAAAATCATTTTTTTTCTGAACTAGCTCCAAATTTTTTTGTTTGTTGTTAATCAATATTTTTCATTGTTTGGAATTATCAAACACAATTTTTAATTTTATTCGATATATTTGAACGGGGATCTCAGAATCAATTTTTTTTCTGAAATGGCTCCAAATTTTTGTTTGTTGTTAATAAATCTTTTTTATTGTTTGCTATTTGAGTTACAGGCCCCTTTGAATTATCAAGCACAATTTTTAATTTTAATTGCTATATTTTAGTGGGGATCTCAAAATCAATTTTTCCTAAACATGACCTAAATTTTTGTTTGTTGTTAATAATTTTTTTTAATGTTTAGTATTTTGGGTTAAAGGTCCTTCTGAATTATCAAACACAATTGTCAATTTTAAATGATATATTTTAGTGCGAATCTCAAAATCAATTTCTTTTCTGAAGTGGCTCTAAATTTTTTTTTTTTTTGTTAATAATTTTTTAAAAATGTTTGGTATTGGAGGGTACAGGTCCTTTTGAATTATCAAACACAGTTTTTGAATCTAATTGCTATAATTCAGTGGAGATCTCAGAATTCTTTTTTTTTCTGAAGTGGCTCCAAATTTTTATTTTTTGTTAATGAATTTTTTTAATTGTTTGGTATTTTATGTTACATATCTCTTTGAATTATCAAACACAATTTTCAATTTTAATTGCTATATTCTAGTAGAGATCTCAAAAATCAATTTTTCCTAAACTTGACCTAAATTTTTTGTTTGTTAATAATTCTTTTTATTGTTTGGTATTTGAGGTTAAAGGTCCCTTTGAATTATCAAACACAATTTTCATTTCTAATTGCTACATTTTAGTGGGGATCTCAAAATGAATTTCTCTTCTGAACTAGCTTCAAATTTTTTGATTTGTTGTCAAGAATTTTTTTTTTATTGTTCGGTATTTTAGGTTACAGGTCCCTTCGAATTACCAAACACAATTTTCAGTTTTAATTGCTATCTTTTAGTGGGGATCTCAAAATCAATTTTTTTCGGATAAATTTGAGAGAAACGTGATCTAAATTTTTGTTTGTTGTTCATATTTTTCTTATTGTTTGGTATATATATATTACCCACTGAAAATCAGTTCAATGAGGTTGGTGAAATACCAATATAACTTATTATTTTATAGGCATTGACTAGTTTTACGGAATTTTCCGTAACACTAGCCCTGATCGAGCTGGAAATGGGTTAGCTGTACAGAAGATTCCATGACTGTAGGCAGTTCGTATTTTATAAGTAAATAGGTATTAAGTGAATTATTATTTCCAGGTATGAAAAAATTTGTAACTATAAGTATACTTTCACAATCTCTATGAGAAGAATCTCTATCAGACAATCTCTATCAGAATTATTTTGTTTGAAAATTCATGATTTGTTTTGGAGAATTTAAAAATGTCTTGATGCATCATTTTAAAATTATCATATTTTTTTGATTTATTGTATGTATAATTATTTGAAAATATAGGTCAATCACTTCGTCTCGAATCAAGGAGTCTTTTTTCCTATTCTTGCATCAACTTTGAATTATGTGAATGAAAAAAGTTTTACTATAAAAACCCCATTTTAAGATATTATAAAGTGCTTAAAAAAATTATAATGATTATTTTTAGAAATCCTTCGGTCAGTTTTCAGATAGCAATGGTGAAAATCAGCCTCCCAAATTGCATTAGTTTATATGCAACAGTCTTCAAGTTATCGTGTTCGAAAAAAGTGGACATTCACACACACACACACACACGCGCGCGCGCGCGCACTCACACACACATCTGAACAATTGCTTAGAAAGTTGTATTAGACATTTTTTAATCGAGGAACGTTTAATTAAACGAATTAAAATTTTTTCGATATTGCTACCATTACAAAGCATGCTCTATGAGGGAGCAAAATTATATTATAAAAGATGAACAAAAAAAATGTCGATGATGGGGTTTGAAATGTAAAATACTACACTCAACATCGTAATATCTTTTTTTTTTTTGAACGAAATTTTTTTGAAATGATAAGAATTTGATGATGAAAAATTGTCCTCATCCACTTCTTTAGTCTCATAAATTGTAAAACGGCGTATTTCCTGATGACATCATGAAAATTTAGTAAGGCCTTTTTGAGTCTGTTAAACATGTACAATTCAAGTATCCACTAAGAAGAGAAATATTTTTAAAAATTTTTATGATTGGCCTTGGAATATAAAATTCTCGCTGAAGATGTAAAAATATTTAGCGAAAACATTTTCTTCATAGGGAAAGAAAAAAAAATTCACTTAATTTCTTATTTTTTGTAAATTTTTTTTGGTTCGAATTTCAAAAAAATTAAAATAAAAAAACGAGAAAAAAATAAGGAAGGGGATTTGGAGGTTGCCTTCTTTTCCTTTCCTTTTTTTTTATTATTATTCTCTTTAATTCAAATGGAGACATTTAAGAGTGTGTCGTTCAAATTTGATCGTCGGATTCTTTTTTTTTCAATTTATAAGAATTTGGCAATAAAAAATTGTCCTCATCGACTTTTTCAATTTCATAAATTTAAAAACTGCGTATTTCCTGACAAGATCATGAGAATGTAATAAGGCCTCTTTGAGCCTGTTAAATATGTGCAATTTATGTATTCATTGACATACCAAAAAATACAAATAAGAATTATAAGAGTCACAACTAAAAAAAAAACAAAAATTAAATTAAACAAGATGAACAGAAAAAAGTTTCGATGATAGGCTTTGAAGTATAAAATTCTTCACTAAAGATGTGAAAACATCAAGCGAACATACTTTCTTTATAGGGAAAGGAAAAAAACAAAATTTATTTCATTTTTTATCTTTTGTAAATTTTTTTCTGGTTGAAATTGCAAATAAATGAAAATAAGAAGAAACGGGAAAGGAATAAGGAAGGGCATTTGTAGGTTGCTTTCTTTTTTTCTGATTTTTTAGAAATTTTTCGTTCAAATTGAAATGGAGACATTTAATAGCGTGTTGTCCAAATTTGATCGTTAGATTCTTTGCCTTTTTTTATGATTTTTTTTTAATTTATAAGAATTTGGCAATAAAAAGTTGTCCTTAATCACTTTTTTCATCTTATAAATTTTAAAACTACGTATTTCCTGATAAGATCATGAAAATGTAGTAAGGCCTTTTTGAGCCCGTTACGTATGTGCAATATATGTATTTATTGATATAACAAAAAATACAAAAAATATTATAAGAATCACAACTCTCAGGAAACAAAAAATTATATTATACAAGATAAACAAAAAATAATTTCGATGATAGTCTTCGAAATATAAAATTCTGAACTAAAGATGTAAAAACATTGAGCGAAGACATTTTCTTCGTAGGGAGACGAAAAAACAAAGTTTATTAAATTTATAATATCTTGTAAATGTTTTTTCGCTGGAATTTCGAAAAATAGTAATCAAAAGAGAGAGAAAAAAAATGAGGAAGTGGATTTGTAGGTTGCCTTCTTTTTATTTTCTGTTTTTTTCTTATTTTTTTTTTTAAATAGAGACATTCAAAAGTGTGTTGTCCAAATATGATCCTTAGACTCTTTGTTTTTTTTTTAAGCGAAAATTCCTCGAATTAATAAGAAATTTACGATGAAAAATTGTCCTCATCCACTTTTTCCATCTCATAAATATAAAAACTGTGTATTTCTTGATGAGATTATGAAAATATAGTAAGGAATTTTTCGAGCCTCTTAAATATGTACAATATATGTATTCTTTGACATGCTTAAAAATGCCAAAAAAATTCTGAAAATGAAAACTGAATAAGGACATTTAAAATATGTCTACGGACGAAACGAGAAATGACTTATATTCGTAATATTCCTCGATAAATATCCTAAATTACTTGAAATCGTTGAAAGCAAAATCTCGAGAAATTAGTGTTTATGCATTTGTCACTCTCACGCCTGCAAATATAAATCAAATTTATAATGCAGCATAATTTATAGCACATAATGAGAATAATTGCATTCAGATAACTGCATATTTATAAGAGGCTTTCAAGAAATTTCCAGTCAGTCAAGAAATTTTCAAAGAAGTTTATTTCAATTAAAGAAAATGAGGATCGCCGTTCTAAGTTTTTGCTTTACCTTTTTGGTTCTGCTTAATTATATTCGTAAGTATTGAATAATTTAACAATTGTATTCGCAGAACCTGAATTATGCACTCTTTACGAATTTGAAATCGAAGTTGTTAAAATTAGAAAAGAATCAATTCCTTCAATATTAGTAGATTTGCAACTTCCCAGGTATAACAGAAAATATTTAAGAAATGTGGGATTTTCGACACAATGCATGAATTTCAAAAAAGTTTAATTTCCTTATAGGAAACATCAATTTTCATACAAACAGTTGAGTTTTTACCAAGAAATGATAAATTTGCGACCAAAAAGAATGATTTTCAACTAAAAAAGACGAATTTTCAACGAAATACATGAGTTTTCAACCAAATAGTTGACTTTTCAACTGAAAAGACAAATTTTCAGTTGAAAAATTAATTTTCGACCAAAAAAACTAACTTTCTACAAAATAGTTAAACTTAAAGCGATGAATATGAGTTTTCAACTTAAATGATAAATCTTCAAGTAAAAAAATGATTTTTAACAAAGTAGTTCCACTTTCAACCAAGTAGTTGAATTTTCAGCCAAAAAAAGAAAAATTTTCAAAGAAAAATGTAACAGGTGATATTTCAATTAGGAAAGATTTTAATTTCAAATATAAAATAATTGAATTCAACCAAGAAAGACAAATTTTCAACGAAATAGTTAATACTTTAACTGAAACAGATTGATTTTCAACCAAAAAGGATGACTTTCCAAGAAACTAATCAAATTCTGAATCAAGTAATTGAATTTACAACCGGAAAAGATCAATTTTAAGCCAAATAGTTGAATTTTCATTTCTAAAAAATATATTTTTAGCCAGAAAAACGAATTAAAAAAAGTTAAATTTTCAACCAAAGAAATGAGTTTTCAAATAAAATGATAAATCTTTAACCAAAAAAATTGTTGATAAAGCAGTTCTACTTTCAACCAAGTACTTGAATTTTCCCAACCAAAAGGGATTAATTCCTAACAAAAAATGTAGTAATTGATGTTTCAACCAGAAAAGGTTCTAATCTTACATCGTAAAAAGATAAATTCGACCAATACAGAGAAATTTCAACAAAATAGTTGAATCCTCAACTATAATCAAATAATTTTCAGTCAAACATTTGCATTTTAACCAAAAAGATCAATCTTCAATCAAAAAGATAATTTTCAACTGAATTGATGAATCTTCTACCAGGAAAAATTTTTTTAACAAATTAGTTCCACTTTCAACCATGTAGTTGAATTTTTAATCAAAAAAGGTGAATTTTCAAAGAAAAAACATAAATTCTCAACGAAAAATGTAATCGCCGATACTTCGACCAAAAGATATTTTCATTTTGAATCTAAAACAGGTTATTTCAACCAAGAAAGACCATTTTTCAATAAAATAGTAGTATCCTCAGCTAGAACAGGTTAATTTTTCAATAAAAAAGTCACTTTTTAACAAACTAATTAAATTTTCAACCAAGCAGTTGCATTTTTGATCAAGCAGATTAATTTTCTATCAACAGGACGAATTTTCAATAAAATACACAAATTTTCAGACGAAAAATTGAAATTTCACTTGAAAAAGATCAATTTTCAAATAACCATGGAATAGTTAAAATTTTAGTTGGATAATTCATTTTTTGAGCAAACAGATGAATTTTCAAATTAAATATTGACTTTTTAACGAAATTGTTGAATTTTCAACAGAATAATTAAATTTTTAGCCAAAAAAATGAATTCTGAATCAGAGATATAATAGTAGACTTTTTAACCAAAAAAATGAACTTTCAACCGAAAATAGTTGGATTATCTTATTGGGTTCTATTAATTCACTTCAAATTTAATTTAAAAACAAGAAAAAGGGAAGAAAAGTGGTATAGTGGAAAGACTGTGAAGCCTGCTATAAAATAATAGGAACTTTGATATTTTATAGACTGGAGAATAATACTTAAACTAAACATTGAAGTTCCTTTTCAATACTTTAACATTATCATGCTAGAAAACTGGAAATTTTCTCTTCAAAAATTGATTTCGTTGAAGTTCTACGTTCATTTAATTAACAAAATTTCTATTCTTGTTTGTTTCCGAACTTCATAAAATCTTAGTAATATTTCGGTTGGGGGGAGGGACTGGGTCAGAACAAATCTTACGGCATTTTATATGGTGGGAGTTGAGATAGCGAATTTCAGAAAAATACCTCACGCAATTTGTAGATAACCCCTCGTGAGGATTTTGAATTAGGATTTAAAAAATCGTATCTTCTATTTTCATTAAATTTCAAATAAAAATGTCTTCCCGTTCACAATTTAGGTTTTATTTCGCATTGTAATTGCTTAAGTAGCCAAGTTCATCTGAAAATATTCAAATAATAATTACATTATTTGACTTTCGCGGGAAAATGTATGGCTATCTACTCCGAAGGAAGATTGATTGGAATGCGTGAATGAGACTCTAAAGCAAAGAGATATAAAGAGTCATAGAAATACAAGAGCTTGCATGAAAATGTGTATGGATGTAAAGGAAGAAGAAGATGTATGCAAGGATGGGGATGTATGGAGGAAAATTATTTATAAGAAGAAGAGTGAGGCCTGAAACGAGAGATTTTGGATACTAATGGACCCTCGTGGAGAGCTTTGCTCAGCGGATGTTGTTGAGATAAAAGAGTATGGATCTTTCTATGGGTTTATCAGTAGATTTGAGTGTTCATGTGTGAATCGTGATGTATGATGACTCTGTGAAGCTCTTAACCTGGAGTGATTGCTAGAGAGATTGATCAGCGACCCGTGTCGAAGCGGTGTTGTAGAAAGAGTGTGTCACTTGAATAAGCAACACGCGACTTCTAGATTGATCTAAAAGCTATCACTTCTACGCATCCTTTACTCACCTTTCCCATATAAATTTCTTGATCCCCGGTAGTACAATGAGACTAGAACCGAACGAGTTACGCTTACCCCGAAAGGGATTTGGCTTAATGATATAATAATAATAATAATAATAATAATAAGGAGCCTCGGTGGCTTAGACGGTTAAGCGCTCGGACTTCCTACTAGAGGTCCGGGGTTCAATCCCT
>JAUMHM010083466.1:1105-13283 GCA_032362435.1 Melikaiella ostensackeni
ATTTTTCAACGAAGGATAGGTGGATTTCTGTAGAAAGGGTAGCTGAATTATCAATGCAGGATGATTTTTCCTGAAGCCAAATTGTGAGTTGTGGATAATCATTTGGTTCTCCAGCCACCAATTGAGTCGTGTAATAATTAGTCTTTCTAGCAGTTTGAGGAAGCACGAAGCAATGGCAACTGGACAAAATTTATCTGGATTAGATTTGGGTATTAGAAAAACGAGATACTTACACCAAGATTCAGGGAAAGAACCTTTATTGAATTATTTATTGAATTGAATTATAGATGGTCAAATGCCGGTGTCGGAAATTTTTGGGTAGATTTTGGATGACTTCAAAATTGAATCTGTCAAGGCTTGGTGAGGATTTGCTTTTGGCATTTGTGATCGCGCAACTGAATTCCTGGAGGTTAAAAGGTGTGGATAGAAATTCGGACGCATGGGATTTAACTGATGGAGGAGGGTTATTTGGGAGAGGGGGAGAGTGGGATAAGTCGGTGGGAGGGCTACTGGATTCAAGAAATTTATCAATGAATGTTTCCATTTTTTGGTGGTTTCGGTATTATTATTAGCAGTGGTTGGGAAAGGGGTAGATAACAGTCTGTATCGAAATCCTTCAACTGTATTCCAGACGTTGGAAATCTTTGAATTGAGTGATAGGGATTCACAGAAGGATCTAAAGCTTGTTATTTTAGTTTTTTTGAAAGTACGTGCAGAGGTGGCTTCGAAATTTTGGAGGTCGAGGTAGTTTTGATGATTAGTGGAGTCACGATGTCTACCTAGTTTGGCTTTCCTAAGGCGTTCAATTTTCGAGCGTTCTTCATTCCACTGTAGTGGGGAGTTTGAGAAGTCTCTTTTAGGTTTATTTTCAATTTTTGGGCCTGCTTTTTGGAGAGTATCGTCAATTATTTCGAATAGGTTGTAATATGCTTCGAGGGGAGAAAAAAGGGAACTCTCAATTGTAAGGTTATCAAATTTTTTAACTACAAGAATGGTTTGAAAGATACTCCAACATACTTTTCTCAAATTATATTTGTGGTAGGAGAATTCGTAAATGAGTAAATAAGTCAGTGTAGAACTCGAAAAGATCATTCCAGTTTATAGCGTTGTTAGGGGTTCTTGGGTTTCTATAAATGTTTACTATTAACAATTCTCCCAAATTGGTTGGAATGGAGATTGCTATTGATTTCAAAAAGTTGGGTATTTCATAGGGTGTAATGAAAGAGAAGGGAATATCATTCTAATTGCGATTAGTAAACAAACTCCGGGGTAATTGGAGCGGTCATTTCTGATGATAGTAAATTTTCTAAGAAAAAAGTTATTTTTCGTTTTTAAAAAAGTTTCATTCATTCATTTTCATGATAACGTCGTAGTTATGGAGAACTCTTTTAAGATTACCTTTTTTGTTATTAATACCTCTGTAATACCAGTGTACAATTCTTACTTTTTTCAAATTGCCCATGTGTAGTTTAACGTAACAGATGGTTGTATGAATTTATGATTGGGGGCGATTAGTTATGTTTTTTAGTCAGTTGTTGCTATATTTAGTGTAAGTACTAGGTAATTATTTTTAAGAGAGAGAGTGAACATTTATACTGTTTATGGAATTGTTCAATTGGCCGGTGAATCCGGCCTCTAGGAATGAAAGGAGTCGAGCAAATCGTTGTAAGATATTCATTAAGGATAAGATGGATGCGGGGCGCCATAAAGCGTTCAACAGCGGAATTACAAGGTTGCTGGAAATTCACAGCGCTGCTGTAAAACGAATTACACAGCGCGCGTGAAATCACACAAATCATCAGAAGTTTACGTAAACGTTGCGAAATTTCATTTTCATTTCAGATACACTTTAGTGTAAAGTTTCCACAACAATCACTGGTATTCTTATGTCCTATGATTGTTGTGAGAAAATTACACGTCGACTGTAAATTTCATACAGTTATGGTCAATTCCTTCAGTAATCACTGTCAATTTACAAGAAACGTGTAATTTTCCCACAACAATCATAGGAAAAATTACAGATACCAGATTTTAGTGAAAAAAACTGTTCTCAGGCACTTGATTTCACTGTGTACACAAGCTTATATTACTCTTCGAACGTTAAACGTCTCCTCTTCTTTTTCTTCGACATTTTTGTAATGCATAATCAAAACATTGAAAGCAAACTGAAGCAACCTGACGAAATTATCCGCTTGGGGTACTGCTTTGTCGCTCTGATACTGCGTGATTTCACCGTGCTCGCAACGCCACTTTCCCTGCCCTTCGGACCCCTTATCGACGAATGCGAGCCGGCTAAAATTTTCGGAAGGTGGTAAATGGAGGGCACTTAAATAGAGGTTCAAGCGTATATTATTCAACAAATTAAATGCTTTAAGACTTAATTCGGAACGACTCAATTTTATATTGCAAAACTCCACACATGTCGAGCTTACGCAAGAAGTTTTCTTTATGGTTGTGCATACAAACAAAAAATGGTAAAAAAAATTGCCAGTACCGGTAAAAATTACCGTTATCGACAACTTTTTTTACCGGTTTTTTGAAAATTATTCCATGTAAGGAAATTCATGTAAGGCAGAATCCTCGAAAGGATGAGAATTGTGACTAAATTCTCTCTTGAGCCTTCCCAAGCACTTTTAGAATCCATCTTAAGACTTTTTTTATCATTAAGACTTTGATTATTTTTGCGACCAGTCGCAGGGGTGCCTTCCTACCTTCCACAAGACGTTAGAGAGGGGTGAGGGTGAGACCTACATTATTTCGGTGACCGGTCAAAGGGGTTCCCTCCCGCCCCCACGAGATATTGGAAAGGGATAAGGGTCTGACCTATATTACTTCTGTGACCAGTCGCAAAGGTGCCTTCCCACCTTACCACGAGACGTTGAGGTGGGTATGGGCGTGACTTATATTATTTCTATAACCAGTCAGAAGGGATGTTTCCCCCACGAAACGTTGGACAGGGGTAGGGTTGCGACCTACATTCTTTTTATGAACAGTCACGGGGGTACCTTTCCGCTCTCCACGAAACGTTGAAAGGGGTAGGGGCGTGACTTATATTATTTCTGTGACCAGTTACAGGGATGCCTTTCCGCCCTGTTACGGGCGAGCCAGTGTGGTCAAAAAATTTTTGATTGATTTAATGTAGCGTGAAATATTATTTCCAGCTACATTAACTCAGACCCTCGATACGAAACGAAGTCGCACTCTGTAACGGTCGTAACCGGAGAACTTTACGATTAGGCTGCTTACATGGTATTCCAAAGATTCCGAAGTAGCTAGCTTGCGAGCTGAATTCGATTATGGAAAAAATCATAATTATAAATTCGAACGAGTTAATTTTTTTCCCTTCCTGGACTAATGCTCAGAATAGTTTTCAGAAGGAACTTTACACAATGAGTCAATGTGCTTCGATCAGAACATGCTCACGCTCTCTCTGTCTCTCCTTCCCTTTCGAGGCCGTCCTACCATAAATCCGTCTCGCTCCCTGCCTTGCGACTTGGCTGCTGTATATACCGCCTGACACCGTGAGCACGTGGAAACGTCAACACAGTCTCACGTGCTCCCTCAACAATAATGGAACACTAGAAGTACCTAAATTTCCGTGTACAAAATTGAGATTGGAAATAATATATACCGGATTAAATCTCAGGTTTAAAATTCTAACCTGCACCAATTTTGATGCAAATTAAATTCAAAATCATGGCAAGTGAAGAAAATATCGAGACTCTCAACTCGCTAAATGCTGGCGAGGCCTCTGCCTTTCAGGTGCAAAAGTCCAAACCAAGGTATCAAGCAACATGATTTCTGCACACTTAGAAGAATAGCTTCAAGTTTCACGGCAATTCCCTTTCACCTTCATCCAAATTTTTCAAATCAGCAGAAATTTCTACCCAATAAATCCCTGCTATGAACCATCGAAGCACATTGAACAAAAATCATCATCGCATTCACTTGGGCAACCTGGCACGAGCCTGAACTACCCAGACTTTCGTCTGTCCCAAGTTCGGGGTCTAAAATCAAAAAATAACTTTTTGGAAAGTCAAGTCCATAAGTCGCAACCACGTCCTATCCCAGTCAACGAAATATACTTCTACGTCTTGGTAAGGGAAGTGAGCCGCCGGAATCAATCAATTGAATCAGAAGTATTGGATTTTACGATCTGGACGTGAAATAAATTTGAATCTCTGACCGACGGGAGGCGGGACCGTAACCGGAGCATTGTCATCGTCTTATCCGGCCTGTTTGAAAACAAAATTACGAAAGTCATTCCAGAAAAAACTGCGCCTTTCCGAATCTCGAAACGAAAAGTGGCAATCTTCTCGTTACTAATAATTCACTTTCATGGAGAAGAGATATAATTTCTATTTCTCAGAAGAGCGAATTCGACAAGTAGTGCTGTTCGCGTGTGTTTTGAGTACGTGCCGCGAACACAGAGACTAGAGCTAATTATTACTTAATAATTAGGGACGCAATTTAAAATCACGTCCACTTCCTCAGAGGAAGAGAAAGAGGAAACGTTCGTTCCTTTTTGTTCTTTCATCCGACAGCTAGCGGTAAGATAAGGACACTCCGGCAAGCTGTATCGTTTAAATTTTCACTCATTTATATTTCTGTGGTTTCCAAGTGTATTGAGGTAACATTGAAATACATTTGTTTTTCCTTGGAAACTTGAGAAAATCTTCCCACTTTTGGCTCGACCGTACTCCCCCCTTCACCCCCAAAAGAGATTTTAGGGACAGTAATTCTCGGCCCGAGAATAAGAGAATACGGCCTACACTCTCCAGTTGCAGGAAGCCTCCCCCCGCGTATTAATAATTAAGAGAAAAGAGGAATGATGACAGGTTGATAACAATGCTACAATGTTAAATAATAATCAAAGTAAAGTCTTGAATTCAGAGCAATCCAAAATTAAATCGAAAACCTACTCCTTAATTGGCTAGGGAACCTCGCCTCACCTGTCTTGGTATTTTTAAGTTGGAAATATCTGACTAAGTGGAATATTTGAACTCGGATTAAAGGTTTTCTTCAATTATTTCTTTAATTGTTAATTATGTCTTCCAAGTTCGCGTCCAAGACTTATGCTCAAATCGTGTACTCACGCCTAAGCTGGCTAGAGTACTTCCAGATTAAATCAAAAACACACGCCTTTATTGGCTAGGGGTCCTCGCCTTTACTGGCTCTGTATTTTTAATTTGGCATATTTTGCTATCGAGCGAGATATTGAAATCTGATTCAGGGATTATTTTTGTACACGACTTCTATCATTTCTAATGACGGCAGAAACGCCACAGTGTTTAATAATCGAAGTAGGGTTTTGAATCCAGAGCAATCCCACATTCAATCAAGAACTTACGCTTCAATTGGCTAGAGGACCTTGCCTTAACTGGCTCGTTATTTTTAATTTGGCAATATCTCACATTAAGTGAAACATTGGAACTGGATTCAAAGGTTTCCTTCGATCATTTCTTCAATTGCTAATGATGTCTTCCGAATTTTGGTCCAAGACTAATGCTTGTATCGTGTACTCACAATAGCTCCTTGAACTGAAATACGAGCCTGACAAGGTCGTTCGGCTGACAGGGATTAATCCACATCCCGTAGAGACAATTGGAACTACCAATATCACATTATTCGGCATCTTGGTCGAATTCCACATCGTGAAGAATGATTTCCCAATATTTCCCCGATGGGATCATTGGCAGGCCTCAATTGCGGCAAGAACGAGCCCAAATCTCTCTCAGGCACGATTCGCTGGTTATCATCTTGGATCCGATTAATCCAATCCCATTTGTGGACAAGGAGTCTCAATCAGCTCGGACATCGCTCAAGCTCGAAATCAAACCCTTTGCTAGGATCCTGAAAATCAAGCCTAGAATAAGGCAACCAATCGCCATAAACGTCCTTAACTCAAGAATAAAGAAGGGGTATCTTCCTAGGATGGAAACCCCTGAGAAAGTGTGCTTAGGCGAAGCGGCCGTTTCTACTCACAAGGAAGTTGACCACGTACACGCTATCAACACCCGGAAGGATGACGTTGAAGTAGAAATACCTGCCCAAGAAATTCTGCCCTATGATTTTGTCGACCCACATGACGAAGAGTCTACTAATTATAAAGCCGAATATTTGGTTAAAGACCTGCGGAACGGAATGGCAATCTCCTACTCGGACCGAGTTAAGAAGATCAAGGACAGCTCACGCATTTCTAAACTGACTTCATAAGAAAAGAACTACGTTTATAGATGGGTAGAAGATTTTGCCGACATTTTTCACATGAATATAAAAAGGCTCTTGACTATGAATGTAGTCCAGCATAGGATACCTACCACCAGCTATGAGATTATAGCAAAGAAACAGTACCGATATCCCAATGAGGCTGCCGATCAAGTGGCCGTTCAAATACAGAAACAATATGATAGTGGCATTATAGTAAATTCTCAGTCCCCTTATAACTCTCCCCTATGGATTGTCCCTAAGAAGCTTATTGGATCTGGCGAAAGAAAATAGAGAGAGGTGATTGATTTTCGCGCCCTCAACGAGGAGGTTATAGGGGATGCATACCCCCTGTCCAACATCACGGACGTCCTCGACCATTCAGGAAAAACCAAGTATTTCTCTGTGCTCGATCTGGCTAGTGGTTTTCACGAAGTCGAAACCCACCGCGACGACAGGATGAAAATGGCGTCCTCTATACTTCGAGGACACTTCGAGTATCTACGCATGCCCATGGGGATCAAGGACGTTCCTGCTACATTCCAGTGAATAATGGAGACAGTATTAAAAGGGATGTACGGCACTGAAGTCTTCGTATACCTAGACGACATTGTGGTCCATTCCAAGGATTTGGAAAAACACCATTTGACGATTAGAAAGTTACTGTATCAACTCCGTGCAGACAATCTGGAACTCCAACCCGACAAATGTGAGTTTTCACAAGAGGAAGGAGCGTAACTTAGCTATAATATTAGCCATGAGAAATTGAAGCTAAACCTGGCCAAAATAGAGGCGACAAAAAAATTCCCTCGTCCAAAAACCATGCGTAATATCCGTCAAGTCCTCGGATTGTCAGGATACTATATTATCGACGGTTCACTTAGGACTTCGCGAAAATTACCAAACCTCTAACTGACCTCCTCAAGAAGTATGTAAAATGGAAATGGGGCGCAGAACAGGATGAAAGCTTCTATAAGTTCTGTGACTCTCTTTGTAGTGAACCTATTCTGCGATACCCCAATTTTAGTAAAATCTTTGAATTAACTGCCGACGTCTCGGACCATGCCGTCGGAGCCATATTAACCTAAAAAGAAGGACTTGATATGACTGTGGCATATTTTTCTAAGGCTATGAACAGCTGTTAAGAGTGATACCCTTAAGAAGAGCAGGACTGCTTAGCCATCTCCCAGTCCCTTGAACACCTCCGAACCTATTTTCACGGTCAAGAATTTATACTCGTCTGCGACCATGAACCAGTTCAATGGATGAATTACATTAATAATCCAGAAGCTTGACTGCTCCATTGGCGACATAAATTCCAAAATTACCAGTACAAATTCGAGTATAAACAGGGAAAAGTGAACAGGGGATCGGAGGCATTATCGGAAAATCCTCATGACGACCCTTCCGAAAATTCGGAAGAAACCAAGGACCCTGAGAGCCTGAGTAAAATCCTAGGGCCTCATTCACCTTCCCAATTAATTAAACCTTCTACGGAAATAGCGCGAGCAGGAACAGGCCCCCAGAGGGTACTGGTTTTAACCTGAGCGGAAGCCTCCCAAGGTGGTGTTGAGAGGAAAACCCCTGCCCCAGAAACCTCTACCAGCGTCACCCGTGCTTCCGCTCCGAAGTGAAAATCTACAATACCAGAGAAAGCGAAATCAGCAGTACCCAGAGTAGCGGCCTACAAGCCTACAGGGACAAGCCAATCTCTCCTCCACTACCAATTGACATTTTCGAATCAATGCCTAGGAAACGAAGGATACCGAGGAGAATACCGGCTTTGGAAAGCGAATCTGATGTAGCTAATGTGCCCGCAGAGGAAGCCCCACCAGTCGAGCTAAAAGAAATTTCCATAGGCAAACGATTGACAAAAAGAAGGGAAGCGAACAAATTACCGGTTGCTTAAAGTGAATCCTCGATCAAGCCATCTTCGGATGACGAGGATTCTCATCCTTCAGACGCACCCGTGTTCCAAAAATCTCACAGCGTACTCCCCAATCTAGAACTTTCACTCATTCTCAAAAATGATGATTCTGTCCTTAAGAGTGCTCCCCCTGGAATCAAGAGCCAGAATCCATGGCTCCTTTCTCTGCAAGACACTTTTGTAGATGTACACGTCGATGGCGCGTGCAGTTATCATGGAAACGAGGAGCCAAACGCTGGGATAGGTGTCTGGTACGGACCAAACAGCCGCCTGATCGTCTCACAGCGCAGTTAGGGTTGCAAGACTACTAATGCAGCCGAAATCGAAGCAGTGACGATAGCAGCCCAAAAAGCCCACAAAGCTGGCATAATGCAACTCAGGATAAAGACCGATTCAAATTTGCTGGTCAGCAGTGCGACTGAATGGATCCCTAAATGGGAAGCAAACGTCTGGAAGACTTATGAAAATAAGCCAGTTAAGAACTGCTCCGAATTCCACAAAATAAAGACTGCTCTCCCCTCGAATCATGGCCGAAAATAACAGCCAAATATCTCAGTAGCTTAATCGGTGGTCATAAGGGCGTGACCAAAATATATCGTCGTATCAGGGAAAGGTATTCCTGGCCCGGGCTACGAGATCAAATCAGCGATTTCATACATAATTGCTGAAGCTGTCTGCAGTGGCGGGTTTAGGAATTTGCCGCCCCTAGGCAGGACAAAATTTGCCGCCCCTAGACAGGACAAAATTTACCGCCCGTCTTTTATTCGAAAAAGGAAAATAAAAAAGACAATAAAAAATGGTGATTTATATTAAGACATAGCTATAGAATCGTCTTTTCACAGTGAAAAAACAATTTGTTTATTGAATTATTCTTAGGAAATTTTGCCTTGCTAGGAAATAAGGTTTCTAGGAAATTCCTAGGAAATTTTGCCGCCCCCTCAATTCTGCCGCCCTAGGCACGTGCCTATGTTGCCTATAAGGTAAATCCGCCACTGGCTGTCTGAAGCAGAAGCTAGTAAGGGGAAGCACTCGCGAGCCCATGCTCATATCTGATACCCCGGCCGAATCCTTCGAAAGAGTGTCCCTTGACACGGTAGGCAAATTCCCTACCACCCCGAATGGTAATCGGCATATTCTGATAATGCAGAATAATTTTAGCAAGTACTGTATAGCTGTTCCCATACCTGACATAAGGACAACCGTCACTGGGAAGCGGTCGCAACCTCCCTGTTATCTCAGTACGATGCACCTCGGAGTATTCTGACTGACAGGGAAGGGAGCTTCGTAAGCAAACTCGTGAAACATCTAGAGAAGCTGTTTCAAGTGAAACAACTCACAACTTCCGGTTACCGACTCCAGACCAACGGAGCGCTTGAAAGAAGTGATATAGTCCTGTCTGATTACATCAAGCATTATGCTGACGATTATGACGATTAGGACCGATTGCCCCCTCTCGTCATGTTGGCCTATAATACGTCAGTGCACGAAGCGACTACTTTTACGCCCTATGAATTGGTCTTTGGACGAGTGAAAGAACCCCGAGCTCCTTTCCTCAAGGCGAAGAACTTGAAACTTACGGTTCCTACCTACGCGATCTAATAGTAAGGATATCGGAAAACTGAAAAATCGCAGCCATGAATCTGAACATGGCGAAAATAAATTCTAAGGAATACTACAATCGTATGGCCCGGCCCTTAAACGGAAAGGTAGGAGACCAAGCTTACCTTTTGAAAGAAGTAAGGGACGGTAAGTTTAATAGTGGAGCCACGGAACCCTACACAATAGTCATATTCACGGAAAAAAATAATGTAATTTTCGAGACCTAAGTTGGCGAGCGGTTCACCAAGCATGAAGAACAAAATAAGGATCGCTCACTGCTAAGTTTGAACGAATCTCAAGGAAGTATCCAAAGACAGAATATGCTTTTGAAATTTAACTTCCTTTTGAATGGTTAACAACCAAAGACTAAGAATTTATCAAGGTGACTTACTGCATCTTTGTTCCTATTTCGATAAACGAGGCTCATCCTGTCTTGGACTTCCATCTATACCCGAGAAGAAAATCTAACGTCCACTCTTTCCAGGTAAAATGAGGCGTGCATCGCTGTTGTTTTTCTTGTTTCATCTTACAACTTCCGATATGACCCATGGAGTGACGAATAGGGTTACTCCACTACGGACTAGTACCGCCATCCATTATGAGGCTATGGGCTTCATAAGGTGGATCGAAGGGACTTGGAGGATCAACATCTTACTCGACATCTAAGAATTTCAAGGTTCCATGGACACATACTACCAATGATTTCAACGCCTGTGCGATCTCCGCCAGTCCGGCTTTGGTTCGCATTAGAGATATTGCCTCCAAACATCACAGATTACGAATTGGACGCTAAATTTACCGTTGTCGAGAATTTGAAGAAGGATTTTTTTAGGCATGCCTCCGAGATGGGGAAAAATCCAGAAAAGACATTCCTTCCAAGGTTACCAACTGGAGTAAGAAGACGT
Organism: Melikaiella ostensackeni; assembly: GCA_032362435.1. Classification (NCBI taxonomy): domain Eukaryota; kingdom Metazoa; phylum Arthropoda; class Insecta; order Hymenoptera; family Cynipidae; genus Melikaiella; species Melikaiella ostensackeni. Next base: position 11,744 of record JAUMHM010083466.1, read on the forward strand.
CGATCTACTATATCACTAGGGATACTTGGAGAAGTTATTGGATCTGTTGCCGAACTGCTGACATACGATGATTGACACGTAATCGAAGAGAAAATATCAGACCTTGTAACAAAATGCATATTTTAGCATTCGCGGTGGACGGACGAGACTTCAAAATACCCATTGCGCATGTCAACGCAAATATTCAGCACAACGCTCATAATATATTGATTGTGAATCATAATTACGCCAATCAGCGTGCGTACTGTCGAGTGACAAGAGAAATGGGCGGCATAGTAGAAAAGGCGGCGTTCGATAGGACGCGATTTTAAAAGAAAAATTGAACGTATGTTTCAGCGTAGCGTTTTATTCAATTTCAATGAGTAACACTGCCGTTCTTCATACTAATTCAATTACAATGCCAGAAGCTATAACTTTTTGATATACATCATGAAATTCTTGTCTTGGTTGTCTGCTCGATGTTCAAGGAAATCGGAAAATCACCAACAATTGTGAATTTGACTCTGATTACGCTTCTCGTTGCAACTTCCTGCCCACATTACCGAGTAACTCTGACGGCAGTAGTAGGTATAATTGTATTTGTCAAATTTATATGGTCATGCTTATGTGTTTTAGTGAATGTGTGTGACATTTTAGCTCAATTTTATATGAAAAAAGATTGACGCGCTATAAGAAACAATTTGCAAAAAAAATTGAAATATGAACAGCCTCACACACGAAATGTCCGAGTTAAAATACACCGAGACTTTAAAACGAGTTCTAAGAGCAGTAGGCGCTACTTTGGATGATTACATCCGTTCTGCGGAGTGAATCTTGGAAGTCATCCACGTATCTCGAAGAGCTGACCAGCATCGCGAAAGTTACAACAATCTACAAAAAGGGAATCCTTAACATCCTGTTTGATATTCCGCTGTTGGAACCGGCTGGTTACCATTTGTACCAGTTACATTCAGTACCAGTGCCCCAAGCATTACTGGGAAACGGATCGGGAAGAGCCCATGTATGAGCAGGATTCTCACACATAGCTGTGAGAGAATCTTAGCGAAGACACATTTTAATGAGTAATCAAGATATAATAGCATGCAGGAAACTTTCTTACTACTAAATCTGTGAAGGTAACTCACCACTGAACGAGAACGCCAGGTATAAGGTCTGCGAAAGCGAGCTACTGTTCGACCCTTCAATTGTGGAACTCCGTAGGAGCAACATGCAGATATCCTATAAGGAGCAGCCTGATTGGACTACGTTGCCCACTCTAAACGGATGGCTCTACTCTCTAACGAGAGCCATATCTACCAGCTTGACCTGCCACAATCAGACCATTATTCCAATAACTTTGGATGAAATTGGAATAATCTAAATAGCATCCGGTTGTCGGCTTAGAACCACTACAGAACCTTCTACGGGACCAAAGTCAGTGTCGAAATTAACGAGATTATTAATGAACCTCACCTAAATTTAAATATCCCAATGTTGTCATCTCTACTGCTTGATCGTCATCACCTTATAGTGCAGTACGTAGGTAACATTGAGCATGCAT
>JAUMHM010083467.1:0-13283 GCA_032362435.1 Melikaiella ostensackeni
AGTGGTCTCAAAAATTCTTTAAAAGCTCTAACTTTTCGAATTTTTGTCCAAAATGGCTGGATAACAAACTTAACCTTCATTTTAGGACAATAAAAGAGTATACCAAAGGCCAATCCAATCGGTCAATTCTTCCGAAAGTTATCATGCTCATAAACTAAAAATCTACAGACAGACTGACACATTCGTAAATCACAAATCTAATACATTCTCTGATGAGAATATAAAAAGATAATCTAGTATACAAATTTCAAGGAGAAATGCAGAATAAGATTATTAAAAATTATTGTATATCAATCAAGGTTGAAGTTTGACTAATTAAATTTTCCTTTCCTCTTTCCATCAGTTTTTCTCGTCAACGTGTGCAACGAGAAAATCGTCACCAATTTCCCATTTCGTACGTCCTCGCCTTGTCATGTTTCGATTGCGAAATTGGTACGTTAAATCTATTTCTAGAAGATGAGACCAGGAAAGCCAAGCAAACGACTAATTGCTACTATTTAACGTTGCTTTACGTTAGTATAAATTAAAATGATAGTCAACAAAAAAGCCCACTAATTGTTCTCAATTCGTTTCGATGGGCACGTTCAAAAAGTTTTCGGACTTTTTTATTCAGGTGAAAGAAATAAAATTTTAATAAGGTGGCAAGTAGAGTATAATGAAATAAACAAATGATAGTGCAGTATCTATGTTATGTAGCCGTACATAAAATTACGTAAAGTATTTTGTTGGAGGGGGGGGGGCGTGTTTCAAAATTTCAGGAAAAAAACTTCATGTAATTTAAGTACTAACAATTGATCTGGAGGCGCTTTTGTACGCTTCAAAGCAAACTCAATTGCCCGTAATTTCGTTGAACCGGAATAAAGTTAAGTTTATTAGATCAAGTAGATAAAAATTGTTTCCGCTCAAGGAAGTCGACAATTTAATATATTACCTTCCAATGGGTAGGTCAAATACAGTTTGTGTCTCCAATTTTCTATTTTCACTAAATCAAGGTAACTCAGATCAAAATAAAGTCATACATTCTTTGGGCACAACACTTTTTTTTTATTAGGCAGAAAAAAATGGTTAAAAGAAGCAAACTTTATTTGACAACTTTCATTAAAAATTTACCAATAATATTATTAATATTTTTATTTACATTCAAAAAATTGTGTTAATAATTAGGTAATATAATCTTTTCAATTGTGGTGATTATTAATATATGACTTTAGCGGATTAGAGTAATTTGAGTGTTTCTACTTTATGGCAGATGTAAATTAAAGTGGCCTTTTACGATTTCTATTTCCGTCTCTTTGTTTACCGTCCGATTTTTTTTCAGTACATTTTTCATCAACTTGCACTGACTAATGCACGTGTTTGGATCCATTTGACGGTAGCATGTCAGGGGTTTATTTGCGATATCTACAAGCGGAACCTATATAATCGATACGACCTCTCTGTAATTATTGATTTGTCGTAAATCCGTTGAACATGAAAAGATCAGCTTTTACTCAAATCGTATTATTCGATTCAAATCTGACTAATGAAAAATATAAGTATGCTATTTTTCCATTCGTACATATCCTCTTTAATACGGTCCGCAATAACATTTTTCGTTCGTAAAGTTTTTTGTACATAAACATACAATACTTGTTATAAATAGTTTATTTGAACAAATAGGCACTACAGTGTATCGGTTTGTTATATAAAAAAATTATTTTCAACTAAAATCGTTGTGATTTTCTATTGGAATGGCATTTAGTAACGAAAAAAGTTCATACACTGAACATTTATAAACAACTTATAAAGTTATAAACAATCTTGTAATTTATTAAAGCCCATGAACTGATTGATAAAAGTATAATTTTTCATGAACAAGAAACTGATTTTTCAATTAGTAAATAATTTGTTCAAATATGTAAGAAAATAACTGATTATGTCATTCGATTCTACGGGAAAGATTATGCAGAATGTTGGATAAATTGTTTTCCACATAATTTCTTATATATGTGGCATGAATGAAGAATATTGTATAGTACGATACGCACTGAGAAAAATGGATTATCGTTTATGATCTTGGATTTTGAAATTTGGGACAGCAATCTATATATTATATTAAGCCGTGAAATCTTGATGTTTATCTTTCAAATCCTGGATTATAAAATTTGATATCTATATTTTACAGCTTAATATCTATATATTGCTGTCCCAAATTTTTAAATCCAAGATCATGAATGGTATAATCCATTTTTCTTAGTGCGCACTTCAGCATTTATTTATACTATATAAAAAATTGGACAGAGAAAAAAATTATCCAACACATGAACTCTATGTAATTTTCTCCTTAGAATCGTATGGCATAATCAGTTTTTCCGTAACTCACATCTTTGAACAAATTGTTCAAACAATTTTAGTTTAAACAATTAAAGAATCAGATTCTTTTTCATAAAAAATCATCTTCCTTCCCCAGCGGTTACTACAAACAAATTTGTTCAGAATTTTCCGACACCTGTAAGTACGAAAAAATATTACCTATTGTTTACAACAATTTGTTATTCAAAATAAAAAATAAAGTATCATGAAATAATTTTTTCACAGAATTTTATTGCAAGAAATTTTATTGTATAATCGAAAATATGCCTCCCTCACTCCGACATTTTTGGTTTTCGAATTCCAGAAAATTTTTTTTTGCATACTTTCAATCTTCAACTTTAAGGATCTAATAAGAAAAATCAAAAAGAGTTTTCACTCTATTGTTAATGACAATATACGCAACGGCCTGACAAAGCTCAGAGATTCAGTATATCATTAAAACATCCATCTAAACATTTTAAGCAAAAAAAAAGCTGTATATATTTTGTTCCAGCAAATGGCCTTTTTTCGTCTAATTTGATATAAGCATACCCTTCAGTAATAGGCCTGCCCCTCTAAATCTCGTCTGAAAATATGAAATAGGAAAATAAATATTAAGCTTAATTGTCTTTTACATGAAGCTTCTTGACATATGAGGTTAAATATGTTATAAAGAAATAGTGGTTAACAGTCACAATATTGTGTGTCTCACTTCCGATGATTTTGCACGTTTACACGGACAAACATGCAAATCCAAAATCTTTCACTGAGTACTAGAAGTCTATCAATTCATTTACACGCTGATTTTTTTCGGGAAGAAAACTATATTGGTATTTCATATTTGAAACTAAGCATACAGTACCTGTTGTAATAAAAGAAGCAAACGGCCATGGACTAGATGACGCAAAGGTATGGTAAGTCTGAGACTCAGTCTCAGAATTTCATCGTGAAAACGAATTGCTAAACTTCTAACATTCAGTCTTATTTCCTTACATTCACTACTTTATATCGGGTATTCAAAGATAGATTTTGAATCCGGATTTTCCTCCGTGTACTTTTCAGAATACAATTGATAATTTCAGCAGTGCTTACAATAATTTTTGAATCGGGGAATGGGAAGCTGTAAAATGTCTAAAATGCAGATAAATGCATTTGATCTTTGTTCAACTTGATAATCACTTTTTATACAGCTTTGAATATGATCCTCGCCTTCAGTGGTTCACTATTGGGGTCGATACCCTATTGAAACGAGGTGGCCGATCATTGGGGTGTGATCAACCATTGTACCGATTACCCTGTTGAGAATGAAAAAATATATATGGAGCAAAAACAAAACATTTTCGAATTTCATTTCTGAAGTAAAGTTCGTAAAATCATTTCTTTTTTCGCTATAATCAACTATTTAAAATCGCTCTTTAGACGGTTCAGTTAATCTGTATACTTAATCTGTTATAAGAACTTGTAAATTAGAATTTAGATCACAAGATAGAGTTGAGTCTCTGATTTATTACAGATTGTTTATTAATGCAAAATCATTCGGACTGAGATTTAGAATCATTCTAACTTTCTGGTACATCTGACGAATCCGGTGAATTGAATCGATAGAAAAGTTGAATCAGATTTGCAAAGAATAATTCGAATTGAGCACATTGAATGCAGAATCGTGTTCGAAATAAATTAGTGCCATCATGCGGATTTGATTTGAACTGAATGAAAACTTTATTTAAACTATTGTACAATTGTTTGAAGTGAACTTGTGCCATCCGGTAGATTCAAAGGACCGATTCAAAGGTTTAGATTAGCGTGGATTTGTGCGAATTAAGTTCAGATCTAATACAGAATCATTTGGAATAAAGTTGCATCATATATGGCGGATTTGTACCAAAACAAATTCATATAAGTTGCGAAACCGTTCGGATTATCATAGAATACGGATTGAAGTGGAATCATTTAAAATAAACTTTATGGACTGTAATCAAACGGATCCGTTGAAATTAGATATTGCTCTTATCACGAACGAATTCTCACTGTGGAATTATATTCCCTACTAATTTGCGTTCAGTCTGATTCATTCGGATTTATGCGCATTCAAATCGATAGACGTCAAGGAATAGAGTCAAAAAACACTGTTTCAATGCTTTTCAGAAAACAGAAGGAGAACGTTACATCTATACGTAACAAGTAGAGAATTATTCATTGAGATCTGGGGACATAAGAGTAAATTGAATGTCCCTGAGTGAAATTGTTCCGTAAGTACGCTATCGTCGTGCATCTGTACTTTGAGCGTCTTAATGATCAATTGACCATGGCAAACTAATCGATCAAGCAAGATCCGTTGTATCGAAGGGCTCCTCCATGCTGGTTAATTACGACATATTTTGATGGTGGCCTGTGTATGTGTATGTTCTTAGAGTTTAGAGAATTTGCAGAGCTTATATATACATAACTCTACTCACACATATATGCTTATTATATGTGTAAACGCATTTGCTAGTGTTCTCGAATCAAGTTAGTTTACAGTGATTCGACATCAAACGCATCGACATCAGGCGAATGGCGAGTATCCGTTGGGGTGATTTAGATGTACGGGGTCAGTGAGTGCCGAAAGGATCGGTCAGTTGCCGTAATTGGGCTCTACAATGGCACAGATCGATAATTTCGAGTGAAAGAGAGCGATCACCCTTTGCTCGGTAGCGGAAAGGTAAAAAAACAAATAGACAAAAGTAGTAGAATAAAGTTCGGGAAAGTAGGTGCTTTCAAGTGGAACGCAAAGAAATTGAGACCGGATTCGACATATTCATCGTTGAAAAATAATTAAAGTTTTATATAGGACGACTGCAAAGAAATAGTGAAAAGATGGCTGAGGTATGAACCTGTATTATGTCCTACGACATATATTCAATATGTATTTTGATATAGGTGAATATTTACATACGTCATCTAGATGTGATTTCTCTATTTTGATATTGATTCATGCCACAATTTAACATTAAGGGGAGACACCAGAGATGTCAATTTTTTCTGTTTCTTTTGTTCAAGACGTGAACATGTCAAAAAACCCATGCGAGAGATTTTTCAAAATTATTTTCAGAATCAAGAGTTAGCTCATTTGGAATTTTCAATCCTAAAGTTTTATTGTAATTTCTTCCTATGAGCTTTCCTTTGAAAAATAGCCACAAATTTGATGAAATTGAGAGAAAATGTGTAAGCGAATAAATATCAGAAATGTTTGCATTATAAATTATAAAAGCACTAGAATCATCTTTACCAATTTTTTAACAGGGAATGCTCTCAATATGTCATGGAAAGCAGCAGGTCCTTCTACTATTTCTTATTCAGTTTATCGTAATCGTCCTAATGGGCATGCTAACAACATATGGACCGGAGGCACGTGCTAATGTGATCAGAAACCATTCAGGTGAGCACCTAAATAATTTACTTGCACGCATTCACCGCAGTGACGAAACAATCCCACAATGATCAATGACGTTTGATCAAACACTCTACAACGAAAACTAGTACTGAATGAAGAATGAAAGTGTACAGTGTACACATACCTAAGCGAAGCAAACATATTCGTGTGCAGATAATATGTTGTCTACATTTCATTCCAACGTAATGATATATTATGTCTTCAATTTTAGGTGCAAGTAAGAAGGAAAAGATATCTCTGGAGGATGATCCACTTCGTATTTATCCTAGTGAGTATATTTTACTTTTCGAAAATTCGATGATGGTAATAAGTCTATTTAAATGATTTAAAATACTATACCTATTTACTCATTGCTCATTACTTTTATGTTGTGTAAACCAAACAATTTGTTATGCAGGTAACAAGCGCCTATCATAAAGAAATAACGTTTTGTTTTAAGAAAGACGATCCTGAATTTAGTTATGCATATAGATTTGAAACTTGTGCAATTTATTTCAAATAAACTAATAGTCCTATCAAAAAACCAAGAATATCACTGGATTTCTTTTAGCAATATCTCCAGCTACTTTTTGAATTACGCAAAAAAAAGATATTTTAAACAATTACATTATTATAAAACACTGTCCAATTATTCTGAATAAAACTATCAGTCCGAAAAAACTTACAAGCACATTAGCAGATTCCTTACTAAAATACCTCCAGTTATTTTTTCAACTATTTCAAAAAATTTATTATTTGAACAAATACAATGTTAATAACATTTTTCCAAGTTTTTAATGTTGACCGTCAAAGAATATAAACAAAACATACACTGAAGAAAGTTAATATGATTAACAAACTCCCATGAACTCTCAATGGTCAATCATTAATAAGTGAACTATTGTTTTCATCCGTTGTTTTCCATGATTATTAAATAAATTCCGAAATATTATAAGCAATGTAATTGTTTAAAAAATCTTTTTTTTGCATAACTCCAAAAACACCTGAAGATATTGCCCAGAAAATAGAGGGTATCTTTAGTTTTTCGATAGGGCTTTTATTTTTGTTTATAAAAATTGCGCAAATCGGGAATCTATAGCTAGGTCCTCCAGAAGGAAGGAGTCAGCATGGACTCAGCGTGGAGGGGCTAAAATAATGTTTCAATTAACTTCTTGTAACTATTTACAAATTTTTTTTATTTCATATACCTGAGGCTACGTTAAATTTTAGTGATGACGTTTAATTGTTTCCCATGATTATTTGAAAAATTCCGAAATATTATAAACAATATAATTGTTTAAAAGTCATTTTTTTGCAAAACTCCAAAAACAGCTGGAGATATTGCCGAGAAAAATAGAGGGTATCTTCAGTTTTTCGATAAGGCTTTTATTTTTGTTTATAAAAATTGCACAAATTGAAATCTATAGCTAGGTCCTCCAATAGAAAGGAGTCAGCATGGACTCAGCGTCGAAGGGCTAAAACAATGTTTGAATTAACTTTTGTTACTATTTAAAATTTTTCTTTATTTCATATACTTGAGATTACATTATATTTTAGTGATGAACCTTTACTTGTTTTTCATGATTATTAAATAAATTCCGAAATGTTATAAACAATGCAATTGTTTGAAAAATCATTTTTTTGCATAACTTCAAAAACACTTGGAGATATTGCCTAGCAGAATCCATGGGTATCTTTATTTTTCGATGGGGCTTTTATTTTTGTTTATAAAAATTGGGCAAATCGGGAATCTATAGCTAAGTCCTCCAGAAGGAAGGAGTCAGCATGGACTCAGCGTGGAAGGGCTAAAACAATGTTTGAATTAACTTTTGTTACTATTTAAAATTTTTCTTTATTTCATATACTTGAGACTACGTTATATTTTAGTAATGAACGTTTAGTTGTTTTCCATGATTATTAAATCAATTCCGAAATGTTATAAACAATGCAATTATTTGAAAAATCTTTTTTTTTGCATAATTCCAAAAACATCTGGAGATATTGCCGAGCAAAATAGAGGGTATCTTTAGATTTTCGATAGGCCTTTTATTTTTGTTTAAGTGAATTGCACAAATCGGAAATCTATAGCTAGGTCCTCCAGTAGAAAGGAGTCAGCATGGACTCAGCGTGAAGAGGCTAATACAATGTTTAAATTAACTTTTTGTAGCTATTAAAAATTTTTGTTTATTTCATATACTTGAGACTACGTTATATTTTAGTGATGAATGTTCAATTGTTTTCCATGATTATTGAATAAATTCTGAAATATAATAAACAATTTAATTGTTTAAAAATAATTTTTTCGCATAATTCCAAAAACACCTGGAGATATTGCCGAGCAGTGCCTGAGGGTATTTTTAATTTTTCGATAGGACTTTTAGTTTTACTCATCAAAATTGCATAAGTCGGGAATCAACAGATAGATCCTCCAGTAGCATGGAGTCAAGAGCGGAGGGGATGAAAACAATAGTTAATTTAATAATTATTGACCAGTGAGAGTTCGTGAGAGTTTGTTAATCACCTTAACTTGTTTTAGTGTATGGTTTGCTTATATTTTTTGACGGTAAACATTAAAAACCTGGAATAATATTGTTAACATTGTATTTGTTTAAATAATTCATTTTTTGAAATGTTTAAAAAAAACCTAGATGTATTTTAGTAAGGAATCTGCTAATGTACTAGAAAGTTTTTTCGGACTGATAGTTTTATTTATTATAATTGCACGATGTTTAAGGATAGGCGTTTTACAGTGCTAGTTTTATTAACCGGTCAAGGTGGTGCGGATCAAGATGACGAGAATCAGAAATGGAGGACCTGGAAAAGGTGGTAGTTGGTGTGTTAAAATCAGACGTTCTTTTTTTTCAATACTTAGAGGTTATGTAATATAATATTGTTTACGCGAATTGCAATTTCAAATCGTCGACAAATCTCAAATCATATAAAATTGATCTGGTACGGTTAAGAGCTATGATTACAATTTAATTCTAGCAATTCTAGGCTTGATATCTTGCTCGAATCTAACCCCAAATTCAACCATAAATATCAATGCTAAAATGGCTAAAAATGTAGAATAAGAATATGAGAGATTGAAGATTGGCACATACAACTTTTTTTTAAATTGATAGATTTTGATGATGTCAGATGTATTTCTTAAAATATTTATATCAGAATATATCTTTTTAAATAATGATTCCAACGTTTCAAAATTTCATTTTACTATCCATGGCTGCATACAGCCGAGTATCACCGAGTGCGAGCGATTACAACTATTTCCTTTCCAATTTCACTCATTTAAACTGCCTTGTCATCTTGAACAATTGAAATTGAAAAATCAATTTTTTTAAATGATTTGGCATCCAAACGACAAAATTTTGTCTCCAAATCTCATCGCGGGCGGCTCGATTCGCTCGCAAGTTAGAGCACCGGATTAAAGTATATCCAAAACGCGAAGTTTTCTATATTATGTTGAACTCTATTCTATATTAAATGTGCATGCAATATCGATTTCTGTACCTACGTTCAGGACCACTTATTCCGTTATTGCAAAATAAAGTATTATTATTTTAATATTTATTATTTTTTACCTTATTTTGCATTAACCTTTATTCGTTTTTCCTGAATACGGCAGAATAAATGCAAGTATCTGATTAGTTACTCTTGTTGGCGATCATTGGGTCGATGTCGAAGCTGTCAATAGCGAGTAATCGCCATGTCAATTAAATGTTTCAATAAATCGTAAAATTCAATTTTGATAATTGTTTCATGAAAAAAAAAATACTTTTTAGAACGTAACAATATCCTAGTAAGTAACAAACATTTCTTCCCTTCTATATTTATGAAAACTCAAGTCCCACTTTCTTCCAACATGGCGTAAGAATTTTAAGATTTTTCTGCTTTAGTCAGGAGTCTCCTGAAATAAGTTTTTTTTCTCTCGAATACACTTCAATCGTAAAGTTTGAAATATACGTTATTGGGTTTATCAATATCGAACCTTACTAAACATTTTTTATAACGCATTTTTCATGCTTTATTTCTTATTTTTCTGATATAAATCTGCCAGTTGGCGATCACTGGGGTCTTGACGATAACTGGCCGTTTTACTTTAAATCACAGCTAAATCCATAAATATTGATAGTAGTTGGCAGGCTGACGAACTGAACCTGTCTTTTTTGATCACAAAAGAGTGTACGATAGTAAATTCTGATTATAACACTCCTTCGAAAGTTATCGCGTCGTCAGCCTACAGACAGACAGACAGAATTGATGAAAACTGGAAATGTCCAAATTCATATGAATCTAATACCTTCTGTTAAAAACGATGAGAATGTAAACATTCAAATTTCACGGCCAAACTGTGGGTGCTATCAAAAAATGGCAAAGGTAACTTTGTATGTCTTTTTGAAGTGAATAATTTTGTTTCTGGACTAATACCTATTTATCGTATCTAGCGCGGCTTCGTAAGAAAGTTGATTGTTCAGTTTTGTCAGTTTTATTTTTCATGGCTAAAACCATAAATATTTGCGGTGGAAGGCTGGAACAGGGTGGCTCAAATGAAAAAAAGTTTCTTCGATTTGTGGGGATGCCCCCCAAAAAGCTTGCGTTTGGTGCAAAAACAAATGTGGATTTTTCTTGAATGTTTTGGATAACGGTAAGTACGTTCTCACGAGGGCTAAGCCACACCCAAACGTAAAAAAACGTATTTCCTCACATGATGTATTGCACATTTTGTTTATTCTCTTGAAAATCGTAAAAAGGCCCTAGAAAAAGTAATAAATCGACAAAATTTATAAAAGTTGAAATACCACCCCTAAAAATGAAGAAACGACCCTTTTTAATAAAAAATAATAATTTTCAAGGTCTTTACAGTTTATAATGTAAAAACTTTATGAATTTCAAGTTACCGTTACCGTTACGGGTAAACTTTTAAGTTTTAATTATTGATTTTTCAATTCAATGTAATAAGTTTTATATAAATAACGTACAAGTGCTCTCTGAAGAAATATTTGAACACATTGTATTATATATGTGATCAAAACCACCCTCAAGGGGCATAAACAACCCCTAAACGTAAAAGAGTATACAAAATATATTTTGTTTGGTTTCAACATCATTAACAACCATTATAAAGTTATTTAAAATAAAAAAGTATATAAAAGTTGAAAAAACACCCCTAGAAATAAAAAACAACCTTTCTTGAAAAAGAAAACATGAAACCTCGAGCTCTGTAAACTTTCTAGTATATACATTTCATGAATTTCAAGTAGAATAATTACTGAAATAATTTTTGGATACCGAAACAGTTCTTCTAATCCACATTTATGCGACGATGTTGTAGTAGGTACAAAATTAGGTGTATGGTGTAGTTTGGACTTTGGAGTTCGTCGTTTACCGCTGTTGTCCTTATGCAGCGGCCGAGATCGTTGAAACTGACATTAATCGCCTCTAGATGCTTTTTTAGATTTACCATCCAATTATTATTATTATTAATTTATTATTATTTTATTATTATTATTGATCTTTGGATTTAATATGACAAATTTTATCCTACCTACGTACAAAGTGGTCTCTGAAAAAATATATAAAAATTTTGTATTATATAGGTGGTAAAAAAGAAATTGAATTTCTCGAATAATGCATTAAAATATTTTTATTTGCTTAAAAGTCGTTAACAGCTCTTAAAAATAAAAAACAACCCTTTCAAAGGAAAATAATCTGCCCGCTGTGCGGCCACATTCTCATCGCACGCCTCGCTCGCATGTTTGAGCGCGCCTAGAGGAGAATCCACATATCGAAATTGTCTGTTGGTCCTCGCATTTCGTACTCGGCTTAATTCACAGTGTAATACATATACAGAAGCTTATTTGCAAATATGACAAAACTTTCGGAACTTCTACTTTTAAAGAGATTGTTAAATTCATTTTGATTTTAGATTAAAAAGAAAATTAATTTACTCAAGGCTCTATGGGCCGTAAGGAACACATTCTCATTACAATACTCGCGCTTCGTGCTCGATTTTTTATATGTATTTATATAATTCTGTAATAAATTTAATAATCACAAAAATTTGAATTTCCGACTTGCCAATAGCATTTTCAACGTCTAATAAAAAAACGGTGAAATCTATCAAAAAATGGTTGAAAGAAATTTTGTAGGCGGTTTTAAAAAAAAACAATTTTCTCTTTAAACTTTTTTTTTTGTATCTCGCGTTGTTTGGCTGATAATTTGAATTTTCGATGTTTCAGTAGCATTTTCGATTGTTTAAGAGAAAAATCGTAAATTCTATAAAAAAAGGTTAGAAACGATTTTGTAGGTCACGATTAAAACAAGAACTATACGCCAAATAAAAAAGATGGTCTCCAGTAAATTTGTAGATCTTTTTGAGATGAATAATTTTTCCTTTTCAACATTTTTTTCGTATCTTGCATAGTTTTGTTGGAAAATGGAATTTTTTTAGTTCTACTAACGTTTTTCACGATTTAAACAAAAACTACGCATCTGATAAAAAAATGTCTGATGCAAATTTGTAGATGTTTTGAGGTGAACAATTCTGCTTTTAAATATTTTTTTCGTATCTCGCATAGTTTGACTGGAAAATAGATTTTTAAATATTTTTATTAACATTTTTCTATGAATAAAACAAAAACTATGCATTTTATCAAAAAATGATCCGAATCAAATTTGTAGATCCTTTTGAGGTGAGAAATTTTTCTTTCCAACACTTTTTTCGTATCTCACATAGCTTGGCTAGAAAATTGAATTTTTAATTTCTTAAGAAGCATTTTAGATGGATAAAACCATAACCGTTGGTCAAAAATGGCTGATTAACCAACTTATTTTTTTTAGGCCTCAAAAAGTATGTCAAAGTGCAATTGTGGAGATTTGCTGAAAACCGACGAAGTAAAATTTTACATCAAACTAATACTTTCTCCTTTAGAAGGAAAATGTAAAAAAATACTTTTCGAGCTCTTTACAGTTTTTAGTGTAAAAATTTCGTGAATGTTAAGCAGAATAATTACTGAAAAAATGTTTGGATAAGAAACAATTTTTCTAATTTAGCTTTATTGGTAAAAAACAATCCTGTGAAAGAAAATTAAATATTTTTTTCGACTTTTTGTTGTCATAGAGAAAAATACCCTTCTCTCACAAAAACTAATCTCAAAGAATAGTTTTAATTTATTCAATTGCATTTATTTTACGTACAAAACAAATACTGAGCTGTACAGTAGAACGGAGTGAAAATCGATTCATATCTTTTGTTCTTTTTCTTGATTTGAAAATTAAAATTTTTGAAAAATCAAAAAAGTATTCTTATTAGTTCAACAATTATGGTAAATTATTAATATGTTTAGTTTTTACTGGTTAACAATAATAAAAAAAATCTGCGAGCTTCGTTCGCAAGTTTGAGCGCGCCTAGGGCGCGCGATTCGGTCGTCGCGCTTCGCGATCCGAAACATGATCTCGCTCTTCGCGCTCGGTGTTATATGTTCTTCATGTACAAATTTATAATTTTGTTTTTGATTTTAAATGAGAAAGGAAATTT
>JAUMHM010083468.1:0-13283 GCA_032362435.1 Melikaiella ostensackeni
ACCAGCTCAACTAGCGCAATATGAGTGCCTGGTTGCACTGGTTGTTGTACCTGACAGGGCTGAGAATATAATTCCCTTCATTTTAGAATTATCATTTCATTTCTAGCTACTCAAAATAATCTTCGATTTGATTTGACTGAAAATCCACCGATTCACCTACAATCTGCACACAGCCATGATCCAGCCCAATGGGTTATTGACGAATCAACCCGTGAATACGTCATTGCGAATGGTTACGAACAAAACATCCATGGGGATTTCAGTTATTCGAAAAGAGCTTATAATGACTATACCTAATTTTTGAACATCTCGCTTTTTGAACGAAAATTGGTAAACGGTGAGAAACGACCTTGATGTTGGATGGTTTATTCAAAGAGCAAGGGATCCGTTTACTGCGTTCCATACCTGCTTTTCAGAAATCAATCCTCAATTGCGAGTGGAGATGGATTTAGTGACTGGAAAAACGCTAATCAAAGAGTCAGTCAGCACGAGAATTCTCTTCAGCATCAGAATTGTATCAGACAATTTCAAGATCGGAAAAAGTTGTATGGCAGAGTCGACCAGGCTTTGAGAATTCAACTTAATGGAGAAATTAACTATTGGCGAGATGTACTGAAACGCGTTGTAGCTGTGATAAAAATTTTAGCTTCCCGCGGTCTTTAGAGCTCATTGCTTAATTTGATCCATTCCTAGCAAACCATATCGAAAAGTTTGGCAACAAAGGCCCTGGCAGTACTTCGTATTTATCAAAAAACATTCTCGAAGAATTTATTCAACTGATGGCAGATCATGTAATCAAAACTATTGTCGATGAAATCAAAACTTTGAAGTATTTCATTATGTGTGAAACTTGACTGTGATAAGTTGATAGAAGAATTTGCAAAAAATAAGGTTCGGCGCAAATTATTGTGAATAAGTGTATTTCCATCCAAAGATAAAAATTTGTTTAACATATACATGGAATTATTAATATAAATAAAAAAGTAGCAGCTAAAAGTATGTTGATATTATTTTTTACGATTTCCTTGATTTCATATACATATCAAAAAAAATTTGAAAAAGGTGGGGAGGGGGGCGCAGAGGAATAAACAGCCTAGGGCGGCAAATACCTCAAGTCTGGCCCTGCTCTTTCATCTTGTAAGAGAACCAAAAGTTTTTCTTTGAAAGTTCTTTTGTTCCCCTACGACCGTAACGTTTCCTTTATCGGCCTCAGTGATCAACAGGCGTGGATACTCTTCTAGAAATTGTTGAGTTTTGGAAATCTTTCAAACCGTATCAAATTTATCAAGTTTTGTAAAAATATAATCACTTAGTGACCAGTTTTCCGTATGAATGACAAGATTGGACCTAATAGTGTCTTGCTGTTGCGGATTAATTTGATGAATTTTACTTTCAACTTTGGTGACGAGATCATCTGAGGAGAACTTTTTTCGGTCACAGGGAACAGCAAAGTTTTTTCCTAAAGATAAAATTTCAACGACCTCGTCTTGGATACGCGTTTTAAATAGGTTCATAATCCATTTGGATTTTTCACAAGGAATAGTTTTTTCTTGAAGGTTTTCTAAGCTTTTGATTTCTTTTTTTGATGTAAGCTTAAGTTTGTTCTCAAAAAATTTTAAAGATACATCATTGGAATTGATAATACGAATTATTAAGTCTTCAGGAAGTTAAATCACGAATTTCACATTCTAAGTTTTCAATTGTCCTAGCAAGACTTCTAATTTCACAATTTTTATCGGAAGTTTCCTGATCTAAAATCTCAAATCTTAAAGTCCTGAACATAGTATCTAGTTTTTTCTTATCCTTTCTTCAAAACATATAAACTTCAATCTTGGTATTATTTTTAATGTGTTTTGGAAGGAGATTCTTGAATTTGGCAACATGGAGGAATTTGAGCTAGCATATTAAATTCTCCATTCTTCTTGTGTTTTTTGTTTATTTTTGAACCAGGACTCCGACACCCTGGGCTTCATCCTCGTCTATCTTTCCATAGAAGCGTGTGCTCATTCAAGTCGAATTGATCCGCAACAGCAAGACCCTGTTAGGTCCCATCTTGCCTTTCAAAGAATCAACTGGTTACTAAGTGGTAATATTTTCACAAAACTTGATAAATTTGATACGGGTAAAAGGACTTCCGAAACTCAAAAGTTTCTAGAAAAGCACCGAAACCTGTTGATTACTGAGGCTGATAAGGGAAGCGTTACGGTCGTAGTGAAATAAAAAACTATCAAGAAAAGCTTTAGTGCCCATACGCCGAAAAATTTCATTTTCATTTCTTTAGACGCAGAATCGATGTTTACTAATATATCTAGAAATAAAGCAACAGAATGCATGAAGAAATGATGGGAAAAATTAAAGAACATACTTGATTAAGAGAAAAAGCCTTCGACGTCATTCGTTATGAAAAATGCTTACGTACAATTTGAAAAAAACAATTTCATAAATAGAAAATTGGAGTGCTTATGGGTTCTCCTATTACTGCAACTATAGCTAATTTTGTGTTGAAAAATATAGAGGAAAAGATCCTTAAGATCTGTCCTAAGATGTTTCTTTTTTCTTCAGGTACACAGATGACATTCTCACCAGTGTGCAAATAAACCAAAACAAACAAAACAAACTTTAGATTGCATAACATCTCTGACGTTAATAATGAAACAGATAATCAACATGAGAATGAGAATGATGATGAACCAAAAAAAGTAATCGTCGTTCCATACGCGGAATCTTTTTCCGAAAAAATAAAACACATTTTCAAAGATTCAAAACAATCAATAGTTTTCAGAACAGGTAATAAGCTTTAGAGACTGTACAAATCTAAAAAAGATCCGATAGAAAAAGATCACAAGATACACGTCGTCCACCAATTGATTTGTAATCAATGTGAAAACAAAAAAAAAACTTGTAGTAAGAATGAAAGAGCGTAAAAGAGATGTAAAAAATTTTTGTACAAAAACTGCGTTGGGAAAACATGCAGTCACTATGTTTCACACTTTTGATTTCAACAATCCCATAATTTTGGTTGTAGAAAGGAATAAGACAAAAAAGAGGATTCTTGAGATGATTCACATAATCCGCAATCAAAAATCAGTTAACTTACGTATGTATGTCAAAGGTCTGAGCACGTTATACCACAATCTAATTTTCACTAGGAAAAAGAATTTCAAACTAATTTGTTCTGATTTGAGTATACTAATGATTATGATTCTCGATATTTGAAATTGTTTTCGTAGCTGGAAATTTCTTCATTGCAGTCACGTGATCGTCTGTACCACGCGACTCCAGTGACGTGTTTCCGCGAAGAAATACCATATTTCAATTTCAGTACATAACCTTGAAAATGCAAGGGCCGCGTGGTCTCACACGTAGGTCCATGTCTTCATTATTTACTTAAATATATATTTTTTTGATTTAAGATAATGGATTTGGAAAAACATCCCAAAAATCTTTTAAAATCATCAAAAGTAAGCAGTGTTTAACAGTTCTAACATATTCAAAAAACATACTAAAGAAGTAGTTACTTAAAAGGTCGAGGTTACGTTCTTTCTCCGAATTTATCAGGATTAAATTTCATTCACGCTTTTTAAGGCAATGTCTCTTATTTATTTTGCTAAATGAACACTCTCTCATAGCCAAATGTTCTCTTTTTCACTAACATCAATCTGCATAAACTCATTTACTATTTGAGGCGTTAAACTATTAGGAATACTTTATCGTAATGTTTCTTACACATAGTTAACTTGCTATTTTTACTTCATTTTTTTTGGATTCCACTCATGACATTGGTCCGGCATGTATGTTATTTGTTCCTTCGAACCTATATATAATGAACACATATTATATGTTCCTAACCTTAAAATCTATTCCATAGCGTCTATCAAGAGGGAGTGCTACCAGTCCGAAAAGTCAGACAAATATGTATGCGTGTAGGACCTGAATAGAGTTTTTTCGACCGCTAAGCCACAGAAGTTCATCTTACTATATTTAGTAAAGATTCATCGGAAAACACAATAGTTGCTGTAGAGCTTTACTGGAGGAAAATATTTGTCGACAAACTGAAAAACTCTTTATTTTTGTGTAATAATTGTTCGCAAAATGAACTTATATTTTCGTCTCGTAATATTTTAAAATAATTGATGAGTTTTTCAACAAACCTTTGATACATTTCGTTGAAGAAACTACGTCTGCTCATTTAAAAACGTAAATTTTTCAATAAAATTTTTTATAAAATTCTTCATAAATGTTTTATAAATATAAAACTACTATCTGTCGTAAACTGTCCTTATAAGAGGTCGTTGTGTATTCATTAATATTTTATATTAGTGATGAAAAATTAAGTATTTGTAAATGGCTAGGATATGCTTAAACTTTGTTTTAAAAATAAAACATTTTTATCGAACTATCCATTAATATCAAAAATTGTTGTGTTGAAATATAATTTCTGCGCCATTCCATGTCAGAACGAAAGTCCAAATGTCTGATAATAGATACATAGTTAATTTGTTCATTAATTTTTGTGATTATACTAACAATTAAAGCCCTTTGAAAGATGCCGTTGTATAAGCAAAAATCTATTTGATTATTGTCAATAATATTTAATATGTCGTAAAGAAATATTCACACATAATGCGAACAAATTTTCACAGAATAAAATACCTAAGTTTAATTTCTTCTCAAGAATGCATTTTTGATTACTAACTTTTTTATAACAGGTAACCATTTTTTTATATTTGCTCACTAATTCAAGTGAGCATTTTCAAGAAGTGTCTTGACAGATTTTCAAAATTTTTCAATTATTTCAAACAGTTCGAACAAAATGGGAGGATTTAATTTCTAAGACAATCTTAAATTTCATTTTGCTAGTTGGAAAAAAATAAACTTCTTTTTCAAAAATCGAATCCTACAAAGTGTTTTCAAATTTAATACAGAATCGATATAAAAAAAAATTTGAACTTCTGTGGCGCACTGAATTTTCATACTCTGGACGCTAATGAAAATGCAGAAAAAAGTATTTTCGAGATACATGTAATTTCTCTATTTTTTAAATTTATTATATAAATCATGGATGAAAATAAATTAAAAGAAATCCTTTTGTGAGGTTTCTCCATGTGTATTGTAACGGAGTTTGAGCCCTTTTACCATTCCATCCTTCCACAGTGGTTGAAATCAGAAATTTACTGTTCATAAGAGTTTACAGCCTTTAGTTTTCATCCATCTCACATTTTTTTTTGATTGAAGATAATTAAATTTTTAAGAGATCCCTCAAAAGTGATTTTTAAATTCAGCTTTGTTTATATTCATTTACTTAACGCGAAGTGTTTCAAAGTGGACAAATTTGCAGTTTTTTTTTTTGGTTTCCAGGACCGACTTCCAAATACCAGAAACTTCTTAAATCCATGCAGAGGAACTAACGGAATACAAGTGATTTGCATAATAATCAATCTATTTGTTAGAAACAAATTGATATTTGTGATATAATATTGTTAACAATATCAAGTCATAACTCCCTGCCTTTTTTTTGTATAATTCATTCACAACACGTCGAAGAATGGCTTTTGTTTATGCAAGTATGAAAGTTCAATTCAAGACAAATATTCGTGGTCAACCCACTCTTGTTTATTACATTTGTTATAAAAATAGAGGATTTCAATTTTGGACAAAGATTCGTAGTTTGCCATATTTCTTCAGGCAAATTAGAGTAGTTTAGTTGATAATCAATTTTTTTCAACTTAGAAATGCCAAACTTTTAGTTTCGTTTATAAAATTGTTTTTAGAACAATGATAATTGTTAACAGTCAACAATTTTCTGTAGTTGAGCCTCTCAGCTGACGCAGCCTGAGACAGATTGCGTAAGAAACCCAAAAATTTTGCGCAAAAATGCTAAAATTTTCCATTTGTTCATCGAATTTGTTTATAAAAAGGACAGTTGTCAATGTTTATCAATTTCTTGTACTTGAATTTCTCCGGTGATGCATTCTGAGACAGACTTACGGTAAAAACCAAAGATTCTGCGCGAAAATGCCAAAATTTTGCTTTTGTTTATCTAATTTGCTTACAAAAAATGAAAATTGATAATACTTAGCAGTGTTTCGCAGTCAACCCTCTTCGGTAGTGCACTTCGAGATAGACTTGTTCAAAAACAAAGATTCTGCACAAAAATTCAAAAATTTTTCATTTGTTTATTTAATTTGTGTAGAAAAATAATTGCTATGAGATTTTGACACATATTTTTGAGAATATAGAAACATCTAGAAGCATATTAAGAAATTCAATGGTCAGCATTACAGAAACTTTCGAATCTATGAATTTTTTTTTAATAAAGGTTTATAACAATAATAATTGTATACATTTTACACATCTTCATAATTCACTGTTACACTAGAGATAAACTATAGCAGTTTTAGTAAAAAAAAAAGCTAGGCAGAGCTAGGGTCATAAAATATGGGGGGATTGTAAATGAATGATACAAATAAATATAAGTATAAATATAAATATAAGTATAAGTATAATATGAATATAAGTGAGTTAATAATGCCCAATAATGCAAAATAATGTCCATCATTTATTAAGTGTAGAGCTGGGTCGGATAAGAATAAATTTTTTTTTTCGATTTCATGTTGTTCTCTATAATCCTTTTGGATATGAATTTTTTTGCAATTTCGATTATATTGAAGGAAAAAAATTATATATAGATTTTGATTAACTACACCCTTTTTAACAAAAAAGTTTGAGGTTCTTTAATTAAATATATTAAGAATAGCAAAAAATGAATTTGAAAATTTCGAAATTACGAGAATTTTCATCACAGTATTGGTAGCAATACCAGGCTATGTAACCAGAATTTTTTCAAACATGGGCTGGTATTTAGTTGATATAATTTTATAGAATGTTTATAGCTATCTTTATACAAAAATTTTCATCTTTAGGAATTTTTGAAGTTTTTAATTTACCGTTTATGAGTATTTTTTTCTAATTTTAGGAATATAGCAACATAATAAGTACTAATGAGTTAAATTAATAGGAGAACTAGTTTTCAAACTTTTGGAATTTCTTTAAACGTATTTCATTTTTCCGTATTTCGAGGATAAAGTTGTCTGTTTCAAAAATAAAAATTACTTGATTCAGATATATTTTAATTTCATTGATTTGATTTTTCGGTACTTTTCTGTCTGAATTACAAATTTTTTCCCATGTATGAAAAATAAACAATAAACAATAAATAATAATGATAAATGAGAAAAAAGAAATGAATAAAAGACAATAATTAATAAAAAACGCAGATGAAATCACCTTTTCCATCCCGTCAGACTCATTTTACAATCTAAAATACTCTCATCACGACAGTCTTTTATCATAATTATAAAAAATATATTAGCCCGATTGTTATCAAGGAACTATTTTTTCACAACAAAACAATCCTCTATGAGGAAGCACAATGTTCATGAAATGATCACAACTAACGTTTCACCGTATAATGAAGGCGCCCACCAAATTTTTTTGCAGCGGTTTTTGATATTTGGCAGTCGCTCCTGAAGAAAATGCAATATTCTCAATTTTGCCATATTTTGTGTCGAATAAACAAAAATAAACAAAGCTACATTTAAAATCGCTTCTAAGGCCTCATTTAAAAATGTATTCATCTTCAGTATAAAAAAATGTGTAAATCGTCTCTAAACTAAAGGCTGTACACATTTTTGAACAGGAAATTCCTGATTTCAACCACTGTGCCTTCATTCAATCTTAATATTTGAATTGTAAATTATTTTAATTGATCTTTTTTCAAGATTATTCGAAAAAGATCTTTTTAATTTTCTATTCGACCGATGCTACTAATAGCCAAGGTGTAGATTGATCAGACGGTTTAGTGTAGCACGTAAAACACAAACTCAAGTATCTTCATACTCTGCCGAATGAGGGTTACAGACCTCGTCCATAGAGTTGGTCACGTATTAGTACTCGACGCCGATTGTGCTGCTCTTTGCCGGTATCTGCCCTAACCCTAAGAGCAGCAATTGAGTTTCGAGCTTAACGTCCAATCGCCATAATGAGGCCACAGCATTTTATTTTTAATAGAAAACAAACGATATTATTATTCTTTGTTTGTCTCACGAAATCTTCAAGTGAAGATTCGTGGTAGCAAAGCGCCACCAAGTTAAGAAATAAGTAGAATAAGATTCTAAATACCTACACGAGAAGAAAACATCTGCCATGAAGGACGAAATGAGAAAAAAAAATCGCTACTGGAAATTTTTATTATCTGTCTTATAAATAGTTTTAAACTAAGTTAATTTTCAAATCTCAGTCAATTTATGAGATATCTTGGCCAAAATTAGTCGATATGTACGAGGGTCGCTTGATAAGTGAGATAAATTTCCCGCTAGATGGCGCCAACATGAACTTTGTAGTATATGGCTGAGAAGTAGCATTCTTCGAAATAACCTCTACCATGCTTCAGCCAAAACTGATGCTAATTTTGCGTTTGGAACACGTTTGAAGTGAGCGTGTCAGGTAGTTTTCAAAAAAATTGACGAAGAAGAGTTCCGAGCAGTGATAAAACATTTCTACTTAAAAAACTGGACGGCCACGCAGATCAAACTCGAGTTAAAAGATGTTCACGGAGAGTCTGCTCCTTCGTTGAAAACCGCTTATTTTTGGATGAACGAACTTAGACGTGGCCGAACCACAACTAAAGATGAAGCGCGCTCCAGACCCCAATCGAGGTCACCACATCGAATATGGTGGAAAAAATTCATCATATAGTTATGGAAGATCGCCGAATTAAGGTGCGTGAGATTTATAAGGCTGTAGGCATCTCTCATGAACGAGCCTGTAACATCTTGTGAGAGAAACTGAAGGTTAAGAAGGTTTGTGCAAGATGGGGGCCCGATTGCTGACTCCCGATCAAAAGCGCAACAGAAAAAAAAGTTTCAGCGCAGTGTTTGGCGAAGTTTAATCGGAATCCGCAAGACATTTTGCGTCGATTGGTGACTGCGGACGAAACTTGCATCTACCACTATACACCCGAGATAAAGCAGCAGTCAAAGCAGCGGGTACTGCCTGGTGAAAGTGCGCCAATGAAGGCAAAGACTGTTTTGTCAGCTGGGAATGTGATGGCCACACTATTTTAAGATCCCCAAGAAATTATCCTTATTGATTACTTAGAGAAGGGTAAATCTATGATAGGAACGTACTATGCATCATTATTGGACTGTATGAAAGCCGAGCTACAAAAAAACGGCCACGATTGGCGCATGAAAGAGTGCTGTTTCATTACGACTACACGGAGAAAGATGAAGGGTCAAAGCCAGAGAGTCAACATTCAGAGAATCAGCCTGACCTTCCAGATGGTCGGACGGATCTTCCATAATTTTTTCGACATAGTCAGAGAGACCCTCATTTGATGTGCAGTCTGACTATTTGCAGAGCTTCAGAACCAGGATTCAGGGTAATCAAGTTATCCTTCCAAGATGGTCAATACGATCATTTTACTTTAACTCACTACGATCATCCGATCAGATGAACCGTCGCGGATGTCAAACTTTGTGTGTCAGTCATGCGCTTGAAAATGAACAGGTCACTTGACTCGCACCGAGACCATTCACCGTTATCGGAGTGAGTGAATATAGTTGAGCCGGTTCTGAATTTACTCAAGTGCTTGAACGTTACAATTCAGTTTCTCGTGATTTAACCAATATATTGTATCAAATCATGTCTTATGTACCTCGCTCTCCACAAGTAATAAAAAATGCTTTCAGATTTTATAAATTTTACATACATTTTCAGGTTTTGTAAGTTCCACCTGATTTCATAATTCCCAGTCTCTTGTGAGAGAGAGACTGGAATCTCGCATATATGTATAATGAAAGTAGAAGGAGGACAACAGATATAGAAGACGTAGAATAATCAAATCGAGCCTCTAAGATATGATCAAATGGATCCTCTGCGACATGATCAAGTCGACTACTTGAGACGATTAAGTCGACCATACGCAATGATCAAATCGACCCTCTATGGTGATCAGGTCGGCCCTCTGAGGTGATCGAGTCGACTCTCTGAGATGATCGATTTGAACCTCTCGTTTCGACTCTCCACAGATGGTCGCTTTGACCATCTAGAGGACGACCCTCAAATACAGTCAGTCTGAAACTCTAGATGATCAGACTTACCTTCCATTTTTCTCCGTCTACGCGCCAGGTCACACCTCCACACACAGTAAAAAAAGGATAATTTTTGTTGCAGATCATTTTGCTCCAGCGATAATTTAACTCTTGAGATTATTATGTGATCATAATAATCCATTCGGATCATTTTGATGTGCTTTGAGGGTCATCTGCCATACTAAACAAAATAACCGCCAGTTTTTAGCGCGGATGTCATAACCTAAATATTTTGTCTAACCGCGCGCAAATCACAACTACCCCTAACAGGAGATGTATTCCGTTATCAAGTTTCGTTATTTTTGAACTTTTAAAGTACACTGCGCGATCACGAATCGTGAAAAGTTCGCATATGAGCTTAAGTGCTCTAAGAATGTCGGCCATCTTAGCCTGACTTGATACATGACCTAAAATCGAATCATTATGATCTTAAAAATCGATCATTCATTTCGGCCGATTGAAACGCTCTTGATTTCAGTATCATTTCTGTTGCATATCAGAATGATATTGATTTTTGTATCATTTGAATATTATCTTTTACTGTGCAATCACAATGGTAAAAATTCACGAACTGTGCTTCGAACTGATTCCTCATCCACTCTATTCTCCAGACTTGGCTCCATGCGACTTCTCTTTGTTCCCCAATTTGAAGGCCTGGCTCAGTGGTAAGGAATTCTCGTTCAATGAAGAAGTAATCGATACCGTAAATGAATATTTTGCAAACCTCGAGAAATATTACTTTCGTTAAAGGATGAACAAATTGGAATCTCTCTAAACTAAATACCTGTAAATGGCCCTCGAAGACGGCTATGTCGAAAAATAGAGGCAAAAACTTCAACGGAGAATTTTTACCTGCTCTTTTACCAAACTTATCAAACGACCTTCGTAAAACCCACCAAAGTACAAAGATTTTGTATGTTTGAAAGATATTAATTTAAAGTTGCAGAAGTGCGCTATAATCGGATTAAAAAAAGAAGCTCAACAAAAAGTGATCTGAAGGCTATAATCTCATTTCTATGATTACGAAACTTTGACTGTTACATCTCATTTTGCGATTTTATATATTATTCCGGATGAAATGAATTCGCACTTGCATCTGTTGGTAAAAAGATGATTAAAAACGTGATATTTGAAATGCCGACCAAGGTATAGCTTAGAACTCAAACTTTTTTTCAGAAATATGTCATCATATTCTAAAAGTAATTTTCATGAATTTGAAATACATTGATTTATTATGAAAATTTTTCATTTCTCATTCATTTTCATTCCTTTTTCAACAATTTCTAACATACAGACGCACCTGCAGCCAAAATCAATTGATCGATTTCGATGAAATTTTGCATAGATATAGTAAATGAGGCATTCAAATGCCGCTTTTTCAAGAGAAAGTGATTCATAAACATATCATGGAGTTAAATTTAAATTCCTCCAAAAAACTATTTTTAACATGCATACATACTGAAAGCCACAACCACTCAATCGATTCCGATAAGATCTTGCATTAACATAGTCAATTAGGTGTACATACCTGTATGTCGTCTTTTCAGGAGAAAGTGACAAATCAACATACCATGATGTTAGATTTCAATTTATCAAAAAATTACTATTTTTAACATGCGGACGCACTGACAGCCAAAACCAATTGATCGATTTAAATAAAAATTTTCGTAAATGTTGTAAATAACATGTATGTACATATGCCGCTTTTTCGGGAAAAAGTGATAAATCAACGTATCATGAAGTGACATTTCAGTTTATCAAAAAAGTTATTATTTTTTACATGCAGATGCACACAGACAAAACCAATCAATCGATTTCGATGAAACTTTGCGTAAATATAGTAAATAAGGTGTACATATGCCACTTTTTCAGGATTAGGTGATCCATAAACATATCATGGAGTTAAATTTGAATTAATCAAAAAATTTACTATTTTTTACGTGCAGACATACCGAAAGCCACAACCACTCAATCGATTTCGATGAAAATTTGCATAAACATAGTGAATAAGGTGTACATATGCCGCTTTTTCAGGATGATGCACCAACAGGCAAAACTAACACAGCTCCACAAAAAAAAAGTTGTCAGCTCCTGTAACCAGAATAGGCTCAACCTACGTTTTTAAGGTCGCTCAATCAGGATCCGCAGCCGGCTTGGCTCCATCAGGTCACATTTCGTCCCTAACCTCAAAAAAACAAAGAAAATCGCTGATTTTAGGTGAAACATGATTCCCGTCTATGAAAAGTGGTCATATTGCTGAAAGAGATTTTTTATTAGTATGATCTTGTTGCTTGAACGAGAGACGAAATCCTGATACTCCGACAGATTCTATGGACGATGACAACTGCCCTAAAAGGGGGTGTGTAGAATGATTCGTATCACTATCTGTTGGAGTAACAAAGCCAGTAGGAGCGTACTGCCTTGCAGGAGGGCATGAGGGTGTGAGGATGAAGCCGTAGTGTGTCCGACGACGAGTTGACTTTGTCCTCGTCAAAGTCGGAAAGCCCTCATGCTTAGCCCTGGGGAAGTATGAGGGTTATCATCCCCAGGTCGGCAGACTCACCTGCAATCAGACCAGGATCCGTAATGTGTGGGTCTATCACATACTCGTGGAATTTATGAATAAAACCAAAAAATCCTCAACTCAACAATGTAAAAGTACTAAATCACAAGTTAACCTTGAAGCTACCACCTCAAAACATCATTTTAAAAGAGACCCTGATTTATTCTGCTACGTATGCAGTGAATTATATCCACCAAAAACTCTAAGGACAATTTCTAAGCGGATCATAACGATTTTCGAAGATTGTTATGATCTCACAACTGCTGGTCAGGATGAAGAATGGGTGCCACATAAAATATGTGATTATTGTAGATCACAATTGACTCGTTGGCATGAAAGTAAAAATATTGAAGATCTCAAATTAAAAAGTCCAACTTTACGGGCAGAACCCACTTGTGAAGAGGATTGCTATTTCTGCGAGAACAATGTAACTGGATTCAACTAAAAAAATTAAAAAAAGCATTGTTTACGTCGATGTTCCGATAGTACTAAGACCCATCAAGATGTGCAATACAGATGAGCAAGGTATTGAAATAATCGGATGTATTTCTTCTCGGGAAAGTTTA
>JAUMHM010083469.1:0-13281 GCA_032362435.1 Melikaiella ostensackeni
TCGTAGGTTAGTCATGACCCACATAATATTTCTAAAACAAGGAATGTTTTAGAAAATTTTGAATTTCAGTGTGGAAGAAAAACTTCAGCTTTCCTGTTTTGGGCTATAAATCTCTTTGGCGCTGAAAATTAATTATTTCTTTCTGAAAATGTTTCTTTAGATTTACCTAGTTACGACTTCCACTTCTAGGAGATTTACAATATTCTTAGACTAACAAAAATTTTATTAGAAGAGGTTGAATTTTAAATAAAAAACATGAATTTTCAACTGAAAAGGATAAATTTTCGAATAAGAAAGAGAAATATCCAACCAAATAGTTGAATTTTTAACTAAACAATATAAATTTTTAACTAAAAATAGAACGCTTAAATTTTCATTCAGAAAAACTAATGTTTAACAAACAAAAATTTCGACAAAATAGTTAATTTTGCAACGAAAGATATGAATCTTCAACTAAAATGATGAATTTTCAACAAAAAAAAAAAACATTTTTAACGGAGTAGTTCAAATTTAAACCAAAAAAATGAATTCTAAATGAAAAAAGTAATAGTTAAAATTTCAACAAAAAATGATTTTCAATTTGAAACGAATACAATTTAACTCAACCAAAAAACACGAATTTTCAACAAAATAGGTAAATTTGAAACCAGAGAGATGAATCTTCAACCAAGAAGATAATATTATTTTACCAAAAAAAAGACAAATTTTTAACAAAATACATGAATTTTTTTTCAATTGAAAAAATAGTTTTGAACGAGAAAAAAATGAATTCTTAACAAAAAAATGTAACAGTTGATATTTCAACTAAAAATATTTTTATTTTGAATCAAAAACAGTTACATCCAACCAAAAAACAATTTTCCAACAAAATAGTTGAATTTGCAGTCAAGACAGAAAAAAATCAACCAGATTGGTGAAGCTTCAAGCCAAAAAGAAATATTTCCAACAAAAAGGTTGATTTTCAACCAAATAATAAAGGTTGTATCCAAAAAAATTCAATTCTCAATGAAAAATGTAATATTTTTAATTTCAACCAAAAAAAAACGAATTTTCAACAAAATGGTTAAATTTGAAACCAAATAAATGAATTTTCAACCAGGAACATAATTTTTTACCAAAAAAAGACGATTTTTAAAAAAAAACATAAATTTTCAAATAAAAAAGATCAATTTCCAACCAAAAATGGGATAGTGAAATTTTCAATTAAAAAAATAGAATAAATTCAACCAAAAAAATCATTTTCATCAGAATAGTTGAATTTTCAGTCAAGAGAGAAATAAAATCAATCAGGTTTTTGAAATTTCAAGTCAAAAAGACGACTTTTCAACAAAAAAGTTTATTTTCAAACCAACAATAAAATTTTTATCCAAAAAGATGAATTCTCAATGAAAAAGGTAATAGTTAAAATTTCAACCAAAAAAGATTTTCAACTTGAATCAAATACAGTTGAACTTAACCAAAAAAGTTGAATTTTCAACAAAATAGGTAAATTTGAAACCAAAGAGATGAGTTTTCAACCTAGAAGATAATATTTTATCAAAAAAAGACAATTTTTTTACAAAATGCATGAATTTTTTTCAGTTGAAAATAATAGTTTTTAACGAAAAAAAATGAATTCCTAAAAAAAATGTAATAGTTGATATTTCAACCAATAAATACTATTTCAAATCAACAACAGGTACATTCAACCGAAAAACAATTTTTCAACAAAATAGTTGAATTTGCAGTAGACAGAAAAAAATCAACCAGATTGTTAAAGTTTCAAGGCAAAAAGGCGAATTTTCAAAAAAAAAGTTTATTTTCAACCAAATAATGTAATTTCTATCCAAAAAAGTTTTATTTTCAATGAAGAATGTAATATTTTAAATTTCAACCAAAAAAAAAGAATTTTCAACAAAATAGTTAAATTTGATTGAAACAAAAGACATAAATTTTCAACCAGGAACATAATTCTTTACTGAAAAAGACGAACTTCAAACAAAAAACAAAAATTTTCAAATAAAAAAGATCAATTTCCAACGTAAAAAAGATGAATCCTGAACGAAAAATGTAATAGTTGATATTTCAATCAGAAAACAGTTTAATTTTAAATCAAAAACTGTTATATTCAACCAAAAAAATAATTTTCATAAAATAGTTGAATTTTCAGTCAAGAGAGGAATAAAATCAATCAGATCGTTAAAATTTCAAGCCTAAAAGGCGAGTTTTGAACAAAAAAGTTAATTTTCAACCCAATGATGAAACTTTTATCCAAGAAGATGAATTTTTAATGAAAAATATAATAGATGAAATTTTAACCGAAAAAGACGAAGTTTCAACAAGATTGTTCAATTTGAAACCAAAGAGATGAATTTTTTTTAAATACATGAATTTTCTGGTGCAAAAGATCAATTCTCAACAAAATAGTGCAATTTGAAACCAAAGAGATGAATTTTCAACCAAGAACATAATTTCTTACCAGAAAAGATGAATTTTAAACAAAATACATGATTTTCGACGAAGGAAGTTCAATTTTCAACCAAAAATGGGATAGTTAAATTTTTAATTGAAAAAATTAATTTCTAACGGAAGACGTGAAAATGAAAAAATAGTTGGAAAAACAATAAAATTGATTGAGTGTCGTAAACAAGATTTGTAAACTACATTCCGAAAGTAACTAAAAAAGTAACGTTTTTTATGGTTACTGTTACTGGAAAAAATGTAACTAGTTACCAATACGTGACCTACTTACAAAAGACATTTCGTTACCACTATCGTTACCAAAAAAAAGTAACTAGTTACAGTAACTAGTTGAAAGGAACTACTTACTTCCCATCACTGGTTGAAATCAAAATCAAAGTAATGGTTAAAATTCTAACAGTGCTGTGATAAATCTGTACTCAAATCACCAACTCTAGGGGAGACCGGGGGTAAGTGGGCACAATTTTGGAATTGTTAGTTTAAAATAACAAAATGAAGTATAGGAATGAAATGGTTTACACATTTTGGACAAGTGATAGTTCTAATAGAAGATAAGTGATTCTTGAGAAACAACGTACGTTCTTAATAAAATGTAGGAACAATGCCTTAGTTCCAGCAAACATACAAAACTATATCAACAAATTCAGTTTATATCAATAATCATAATTTAATTTCAAAATTTCATAAAACTAAATTAAATTTCCATACAAAATGCTTAAAAATTGAAATTGAAAATACAGTTAAAGATATTCAAAAACTAGGTCATTTTTCAAATTATTTGAAATATTGTTTACAAAGAGTTATAAATGATGGATCGATTAAAAGGTTTTTTGATTCACAAAATTCAAGTCTAAATAATCTAAAGTATGAGAAGGGACAATAATGCATAAACAAGTTCAATTTATTACAAAATAGGAATTTAAATCAGAATAATCAATATGGAGATTTCAGGTTGATCAATGCCTTCAAAAATATTTCAAATGTTGAAATCCCGGATGAGGTAGCAGAAACATTGGCACTGGGTGATAAATTCGGTGTTCCTCTTAAATGTGAATAAGTTACCTGTTAATGGTATCGTTGCTATCAGTAAAAATTTTTTGAAAAATGTAAAACAGGACGATCAGAAATTAAATATTCGTAAAACAGTTACTCAATCTCCGACCATAATCGAATTAATAGTTCCAAGAATCTCGAAAAATCTATAAAACTTGTTGACAATTTAAAAAAAAATAATTAAGATTTGGTTTTTGTAAACGCAGATGAAGGAGACAAAACAATAGCAGTCAATAGAGATAATTACAATAAAACTATTGAAAATATGTTTAGCAACGATGTTCTTTATAAAAATATATAAACTAGTCTTGTTCCAACAATAGAAGAAAATGTAATGATATAGTTGGTAGATGGGAGAAAAAAAGAATAATAAATGAACAAATGGCATGTAAATTAAAAACATATAATAGTGTTGTAGCTAAAGCTTATGCTGTTCAAAAAGTGCAGAAACCAAGTTTGATATGGAGATTGTGTCCACAGTTGGATCTCCTACTTACAACTTACCTGAATATATCTCAAATGTTTTAAAACCTGTTTTAGGAAACACAGAATCATTTGTTTATAATCATTGCGATTTAAAAGACGCCTTGTAAAAAACTGAAGTTCCTTTAACACATTCTTTACTTTCATTGAACGTTGTTTCAAAGTTTGATAACATTCCACTAGATCTTGCGTTGGATTGTGTTAAGGACAAATTAATTTAATATCATAATTTAACTGAAATGACAAGATTTGAATTCTTAAATGCTACTAGAACTGTTTTCAACAAGATAGTTTTCTCTTTTGATGGAAAATACTATAAATCATTGAGTGGTTGTTATATGGGTTCTCTGTTGTCTCCTATAGTCTCAAAATTGGTTTCAGAAGATGTAGAAAAAAGAGCTTCAATAAAGCTGAATTTATGCCTGTTTGATATGAACGGTACGCGGATGATATTTTAGCTGTTGTTTCTACTGATAAAATTTATGATTTCATAGATTGCTTTTAACATCATAGATAATGTCATACAGTTTATATTTGAATTTGAACATATGTAATAATTCAATATATTATCTTGATTTACAGATTATAAAAATACCTGGAGGTGACTTGATTACCAATTGGCATGAAAAACCTTCACTGTCTAGTAGATATCTTAATTATAATTATCATCATTTTTTCATCAAAATTTTTCATCATCATTTTTTTATCAGAAGGTTAGTCTAATCAAAGGATTGATTGATAGGTGTATAAAGTTGAGTTATATTGAATTTAAAAAAGAAAACCTGGGTCAGTTAAAAATGAAATAAGTTCAGAATAAATATCCGCTTCCTTTGATAAAAAGTATTATTAGAGGAAGAATTCATGAAATCCACAATGGTACCAGTAGGAAGAATAACTGAACTGACACAAAAAATTAGATCTAAAAGTCACATTACCTTCTGTTTGAAGACTTTCTGAACGGTTAAGAAGATCTTTAAAAATTTTTAATATAAATGGTTATTTTAATAATAAAAGCACCCTTGAAAGATTCTCACTTAACAAAAAGGATAATGATAATACTGAAAATTTGTCCTGATTTGTATATCTTATGAAATCTAAATGTTGTAAAAAAGTTTATATTGTCGAAACAGGCAGAAGACTGAAAACTAGAGTTGCTGAACACGAAAGAGATTTTAGTGTTAATAATTTGAATACAGGTTTATCACAGCACTGTTGCAATTTCAAACATTACTTCGATTTTGATTTTACTAGTATTAACATTTTCGTTACAAAAAAAATACTTTCAAAAGACGCATTATTGAATCCATTTTTATAAACAAGCATCATAATACTTTTATTAATCTACGGACAGAAATCATGAGTGTAAGCAAAATTTATTCAAGTGATATCAAATAATTTTTTTTCTGCTTATTCATATGTTTGTCGTTGTCCTCAAACATTATAAAGTTTCTTTTTGGTATCATAAATAAATATTTTGTCTCACATTGAAAAGCCTTTTCAATTTTTAAGAGGCTTTTTCTACGGATGATATTTCATATATCTGTTTTCAAAATATAGTCATACTGTGATAATTATATAAAAATTTGACATTCACTTGATTCTCATAAAGTCTGATAATTAATTAACATACGAGCTTTATTCTAAGGTGAATTCCCCAGTTCGTAACCCCCGACCAGTTCGTAACGCAGAAAGCGTCTAAATTGATTTTTTATATAATACAATAGAAACTGTTGGCTGATGTGAATTTCTTTTCAAAGTAAGAATAAAAATGTACAAAACTGATATGAGATGATAAGCATTATTTAGCGTTTATCAATTCGAAAAAAAAAATAAAAACGTCGCGCTCTGCCCTCCATTGTGGCACAATGTACTTTCAGACCAGCTGACTATAAGACCAGCACTGAAATGACTCCACGAAACTTGACAACTCGGTGTGTTGTGAGTAAATAAAGTGGCAATCTGGTGGACAGTGATGAAGTTCGCCTTTTTTCGAGTGAAATCATTTGAGTAAGTAGCTTTTCATGTCGAAATACAATAATTTCTGAGTCTGTTACGAACAGGCACCGAAATGTCTGCAGTGACGCGTCTGTAACCCCTCTAGCAAAAACTCTTATAAAAATTAAAATATGACACATTTCGTTGAAACGCTGAGGCAGATCTTTACTTTAATTTATATTCTCCAAATATCTATATTAACTCTCACCTTTGATCAAAAACAAAGAATGAAAGCGTCCTTTAGAAATGGATAGTCCTCGAATCGTTTGCGAGGTTAGTTTACGAATTGACGCACTTGGCGTAATTTGCTGTTGACGCCAGTTAGTGTCAACTTTGACGAGTTTCAAAAAATCAACTCCTTCAAACAAGAGCTTAAAAATTGTGAAATTAATTGAATATAGCCTATAATCCTGAATTCACCTGCACTGATGAGCCTGTTACGAACTGGCTCATCTTTGGGTTACGAACTGGCTCAAAGAGGACGTTCGAAAGTTACGAACTGGCACATCGGGTATTTTCGTTCAAATTCTTAATCATTTGATGAATGCATCCTTAAACTTGCTTTCAATGACACTTCCGATTGAAAATGGATTATTCTTTAAGTAAGAAGAAACTTTATTGCATTCAAATATTCCTTGAGGCATTTGAATGAGATTTTTTTTCAGCTTCTTATTAGGTTACGAACCAGGGCATTTACCTTAGAAAGGACAAGAGATTTTAATTTTCGTGTAGAAAATAATTTTCGCGAGAATTTCACGATTAAGGAATAGTTTGTATTCCAAGAATAAATTCGGAGGGCGCGGGTGTTTACTGAGAAACCAGTTTAGTTTAATCTACAAAGATTGCATAAATGATAACAAAACGTTTTCTCTGTATAAGCCGCACCTATTCTTTCAAGAATGATATTTTAATTACTTTAATAAGAAATTTTTATTTCAGAATGTATCGAATTAGAAATTGTCCATTTGTTATACTTTCAAATTAAGATACACCCATGTGAAAAAATTGAGTGGGCCCCCGTAGGAGGCCTTCATGAAAACGACATGTTAATCCATCAGGATCCAACATAGGCTTCCCTCATGATTGTCTTTATAGGTGCCCTAGAAGGGCCCTCGTGGGCCCCTCGCATTTACCCCAAAAGTCAATATTTAATTTTTTTCAGTACACTCAATAATTGTCTCTAAATCATTTCTCAGGATATTTTAATGAATGCATATATATATATATATATATATATATATATATATATATATACACACACTAAGGTGGCCCTTATTCATACGTATTGGAAAAAAATTTTCAGAATTTTTTTGCTCTCACCCCCCAGTTTTGTTCGAATACCTAAAAAAATGATCTCATCCAAATTTTAGCCAAATCAGTTAATATTAACCCGTGACTCAAACACCATAAAATTTAACAGATGTTTCTTATGGGAAAAAGCAGTTTTTTGTTAATCTGAGATTTGAAAGACATGAAATTTTGAAAATTATTCCGCCTTGCAATATGTTGTTCAGAATTCATCAAAGACTAAATATCAGTCATAAATTTTAATGTTGAGTTATTTGATGGTACTCATATGGGTTCCTAAGAATACCTCATAAACGTTAGACACGAATTTGATCTAATATTGAGGTATATTAATGCATTTTGAAACTTTTTTCCACAAATCATCATGAGTCGGTAATCTGACAATAACCAGTAATTTTTTAAGTAATTTGAAATTATTTAAACAATTTATATTTGCTTAAACATCTGATTTATTCATATAAGTCGAGAATTTGATGGATTTTCTAGACAAATGTCAATTTTTCTGAGTATTTAATTTTTTTTAATACTACTCTCAGTTATTTAAAGAAACCTCAATTGTTTAAACAATTTCATATTTTCTACATATTCATTTATTTGATTTTATTTATATTTATTTCATTTTATTTATTCATTTATCTTTTATTATATTTGTTTAAATTTTTTAAACAATTTTAATTTGCTAAAGATTCTACAGTATTGATCAGAAACAAATTAGTACCTACAAATATCTCACATCTGTAGAAGAATGGCGAAATCAGATATTTAGAAAATATAAAATTGTTTAAACAATTTAAGTTCCTTTAAATAATTGGGCGTAGTATTGAAAACAAATTAGTGCTCACAAAAATTGACGTTTGTCTAAAAAATCCATTACATTCTCGACTCATATGAATAAATCAGATGTTCAAACAAGTAAAAATTGTTTAAACAATTTAAAATTGCTTAAAAAATTACTGGTTATTGTCACATTACCGACTTGTGATGATTTATGGAAAAGAAAATTTCGAAAAGCGTCAATAAACCTCAATATTAGATCAAATTCGCGTTTGGCGTTTATGGGGTATTCCTTGGGAACCCATAGGAGTACCATAAAATGACTCAATTTTTAAATTCATGACTGATATTTATTCTTTAATGAATTCTGAAAAACATATTGCAAGGCGGAATGATTTGCAAGATTTTATGGCTTTGAAATTTCAAATTAACAAAAAGAATGCTTTTTTTCCCATAAGAAAAATGTGTTGAACTTTATGGTGTTTGAGGCACGGGTTAATATTAACCGAATTTTAATAATAATAATCATTTTAATAAATTTGAATTTAAAAAAATTTGGAAACATTAAGTCTTCAAATTTGAAATAGAACTGTATAATCTGGAAGGAATCAATTCAAAACTGTTCTATTTAAAACGCTTGCAAATTTAATTAGTGCATATAAGACTGGCTCCAACTTAAAATTGTACAATTCGAAAGATTCACATCTTAAGTTGTTCTATAACTTTGTTTATTTGCATTTAATTTTCAATGTTTTAAATAAAAAATTTATCATTGGTTGATTGTTATTCAGCGTTTTAGTTTGAAATTTTGGAATTTCCCAACATGGAAAATTTACATTGTACTAGAATTTCAAATTTTATATCATTCAACTAGGAAATGTTTTAATTAATTTTTTCTTCAATATTAGGAATTCAAATTTAATATAAGTTTTTACTATCTTGAAGGCTACCAGGAATGAATTACTATTAATCTGAAGCAGTTTTGAACTGAAATTATTCAAAGTTGAACGTTTACAATACAAAATTGTATAATTATAAGGACTTTTAATTGAAACATCATACACTTGTCAACGTTTATAATTTCAAAAACAAAATTTTCAATACCAGAATCTCCCAATTGTAAATTACACAGTTGTCAATCTTCAAAATGTCAATTAAAAATGGTTCAATACCAAGCGATTCCAATTGTAAATTATACAATTTCCAATATTTTATTTTGGAAATTTCTAAAATTTTGATGGCCTTGAAATTAAATGTAATCGACTAAGAATTCTCCTACTTGAAATTAGTGTTACTTATAATTTTGAATATTTCAATGTTCAACTCGTTTAAATTTAGAATTCTTTTACTTTGAATCTTTCAATTTTCAATTCAATTTTGAATCTTAGAAATTTAAGATAGCTTTTTTTTGAGAGTTCCAATCTTAGAATTTGAGTGACCGAAAGAAAATTGTGTAGGCAAATTATGAAAAACTGGAAAGTGACCAAATTTTTTTTCAAAATAAGTAAAAGCTCAATGTGTACAAAGTGAGACTGTTAGAGGTGTGCAAAAACTCGACCCGCACGAGCCGAGCTTTTTGTGTGTGAGTTGGGTCGATCCGCAAGCCAAGAAAAAGTTCGCAAGCCGGAAAAAGCCTGCAGACCGAAAAAGCTCGGAGACCGAAAAAAGCTCGCGAACCAATAAAAGCTTGCCGTTGAAAAAAACCTTACTCAACTTGAAATATAAATAAGAAATATTCACAGAATTGATATCAATATTAACAGAAATTTATACTTCAAAACTTTCTATACCTTTTAATTTCCATTCGACTTGAAAAGTTTTTTTTGAAACTGAAATGAATTTAGTTAACAGAATATCTTTTGAAGCCAATTTTTCAATTAATTTTTTTCCTTTAACGTGAAATTAATGAAAAGTCATGTTTCCAAGAAAATATGCTTTTCTGTATATTAAAGACTTGCATAAATTGGAAATTCGCTCAAGTCAATGCAGTTAGGTTTAAAAAAAATATTTATGTAATATTGAATTTGTAAAATAATTTACTTATTTGCTATAAAATATATGTACAAAGCATGGTAATAAATATAAAAATATCACTAACCACTTCCGTCATGTGAGCGGATTGGAGCAATAATTGTAAGCCATTATCAACTAGTATTCTGCTAATATCAACGAATTAGGCTCTAAAGAAATATTTATTTTATATAGAATGTAACATGAATATAAAATAAAAGAGCAACAAAAATATAATTTGAAAATCTTGGCTTCATAAATAATAATAATACATATTTATAAAATTGAAATAATAATATATTATTATAATATTTATAATATTTATTATGCATAATTATGCATATCGGTTAAATATTGTGCTCTAGTGCAAGTTTTACGAGCCCTGAAAGCCGCGTGTGCTTTTTTCGGTTCGCGAGCTTTTTTTAGCACGCGAGCTTTGTTCGGCCCGCAACTTTTTTCGGTGCTACCCACATATGAAAAGTCCGCATGTGTCGGGTGAAGCTTGAAAGCTCGCGAGCTTTCCTTAGCCCGCGAGTTTTCTTTGGCCCGCATTCTTTCTTCAGTTCGACCCATATATAAAAATCTCGCATGTGCCGAGCCGAGCTTGCAAGCTCCCGAGCTTTTTCAGTCCGAGAGCTTTGTTTTGCCCGCATTTTTTCGGCTCGACCTGCATATGAAAAGCTCACATGTGCCAGTTCAAGCTTGAAAGCTCGCAATCTTTTCCCAGCTCACGAGCTTTGTTCGACCCGCAAGTTTTTTTCGGTTCGACCCGCATGTGAAAAGCTCGAATGTGTCTGGTCGAGCTTGGAAGCTCGTGTGCTTCTTTCAGCAAGAGACCTTTTCCGGCCCGCAAGTTTCTTTCGGTTCAACCCGCATATTAAAACCACACATGAGTCAGGTCGAGTTTGCAAGCTCTCGAGCTTTTGTGCGCCCCCAGAAACTGTCTTACTTCGTTAGAAATGTAAAGTGAATTCAGAAATTTCACCAAAATGTTTAATATTTTCTAAAATTCATCATATACATTTAGACAAGGTATTTTGAATAATATTGTACTTTGAGAAAAAAAGTAGTTTTAAACGAAATCTACGTTTTAAAGATGTTTCAAAAATAACGTTTTGAACTCTATTAAAAGTGCAGAAATATGTGATTCATTGAGAAATATAATACACAGAAACAGAACGTGATATCTCCCATTAAAGTTCTAACACGTTAGTTAGGGAATAAAAGGGAAAAACGATAAAAAATATTTGATAACATAATGAATGTTGTTATATAAAAGGGTATTTTTTTGAAACTTTGTGAGAAATAGGTAATGGGATGGGCTCCGAGCACTTTCCGATGATAGTGTATGATAGTGACGTTGAGGTGTGGAGGTCCAAAACGCGGTATGGGAAGAAAGGAAGGAGTGGGGGAAGGAAAATCAAAACGGGCAGTTGGGGAAGATAAGCTAAGATAATTCAGAAGAAAAGTGGAAAACGAAGTGGCAGGGAGTATGGAAAAGAAAGAAGTAGACACGCTGCTAGAAAAACTCAAAAGAGTGATTGATAAGGTAAGGGAGTAGGTGAAACTGGAAGGAGATAAAGAAGGATTAGGAGAGGTTGGTGGGACGATGAATGCAGGGAAAGTAAAGACAGGATAAATGAGAGTGTAGGAAAATGGAAAAAGGGGGAAATACAGAAATTGGAACAATTGAAAGGCTGAAAAGAAGCAACGCAGCGCGTGTAAAAATATTTCGTCTTGGATTTGTCTCCAAGACGTCCCATTTTGTCTTCAAGACATTAAAGTCTAGCTCCGTTTCATAAGCCAAACTTCATAGACACCAAATTTTGTCTCACGTTTATGGTTATAGCTCACAGTGGCAAGACCAACTGAACTTGTCTTAAGACATGAAGATTTCTGTTATGTCTTCGCTGAAGGCCAATAAAAAGGGGGTCGGATAAGTACAAAAAACGGACAACATTTTCGGATTATTTGCCAAACAAGTATAATAATAACAACAAATGGAATAAAATGGATTCATTTAATGTGCATATTGTATAATGGACTTACAAAGTTGTTTGAACATAAATAAGGATTAGCTTTCATGACGGTATAAGAATGAATCTTCGCCAAGGCAGGTAGGCACTGGAAACCTTTTTCCTGGTTCAAGAGATAAATCAAGTCTGGCTCCATCTCATAAGCCAGACTTTCAAAACGTCTTCAACAAGTCCTGAAAATGTCTCGATTGCCTGTCATCAAGACAAAACCCAAGACGACATATTTTTACACGGGAATATAAGGGTGAAAGTAGGAGAAATGAAAGGAGAGAAATTCTGGACGGAAAGGGGACCTAGACAAGGGTGTCAGTTTAGCCCACTTCTTTTTCGTGTCCTATTAGCAGACTTGGAGGAGAATATGGAGATAAAAGAAATCGGGGGACAATATTGGGAACAGGGAAATTGTATTCACTAGCATACGCAGATGAAGTAGTTCTGGTAGTGGATGGTGAAACAGTCTGATGATGAAAGTGTTCGAAGGGTATGTGAGAGAAAAAGATTCAACGGTGAATGTGAGTAAGACTAAGATGATGTGTTTCAGAAAAAGAAAGCGTAGAGCAAACACGAATGGAAGATAAATAGCGAGGTGGTGAAGTTTGTGGAGGAGAACAGCTATTCAGGTTTTTAGTTTGAAGCAGGAGGAAGAAACGAGCTGCAGGTGAGAAAGAGATTGAAATGTGCGAGTAAAGTGACGGGACAAGTGAATGGGTCCTAAAAGAAAGTACGCAATTATATATACTTATAGGGAAACGGCAAGAAACTACGTGCCTCGCGTACTCTATATTAAGTATATGGAAATTTTTATATACTCAGTATAGAGTACGCGAGGCACGTAGTTTTTATCCATCTCCCTGAGTTGTATACTTCCCCTTAAGACCCATCGAATTGTGGGGTATAGGAAAGAGAAGATTAGAGGACGATTGGAGGATGAAAGTGTGGATGTTCGATGTATTAGTGTGGTCATTTTTAAGTTATGAAGTGAAAATTTCAGGATGGAAATATCATAAGAGAGTAGAAAGTCTGCATGAGAGATTTCTGAGGCACGTCATGGGGGTGAGTTGCATCTTTACTGTAGTCCCCAAGAGTTTCAGGAAAGTATTCAACATGAGAATCCATGAAATGGAGCTTCAAACTCATTAAACACTTCAATTTTTTGAAACTA
>JAUMHM010083470.1:0-13280 GCA_032362435.1 Melikaiella ostensackeni
CCCATGTTTGGAAATCGGTTGACAAATTCTTGAAAATTGAATCCTTGGAATAACCACCAAGAATCATTCGTTAAGTAGAAATTTTTTCAAATCCTTTCAAATTTTAAAATATTTTACAATTTTTTTGAAACTTCTAAATATCTTTTAAAATTATTTGAATTCTTCTTCAAATTATAAAAAAATACAGCAAAGTCAAAAAAGTGCCTTCAAATTTTCTACATTCTTTTTTGACAATTCAGAAAAGCATTTGAAATTTTTTGGAAATCTTTTGAATTTGAGTGAATTTAGAGGAACTTAGGGAAGATAAGACGAATTCAATGAAATTCATGACAATTCAAAGTGAACTGAGACTAATTCAAGAATATCCAAAAATATTCATCAAATTCATCAAATTTGGAGCGCATTCGTGAAAGTTCGAGGAAATGCAAGAGAATTCGAAGAGGGCTACGATAAAATAACAAGAGTTATGAGTGAATCCCAAATGACTTGAAAAAATTCAAAACAATTCCACTGATTTCAGTAAAATTAGAACGGATTCAGAAGACTTCAAGGGAACTCTAGATAAATTGAAAAGAATTTGGGGTGAATTTGGAATAAATCAAGTTACAAATAAAAATCGCAGATCCAATATGGCGGATCCAATATAGCGGACAAAAGTTTAAAACTTTTACATACTTGCCTAAAGCTCGGTACAAGGGTATTCTTGAGGTCACTTATAACGACTTGGACCTCAAAAAGTACAAAATCAAAATGGCGGATTCAATATAGCGGCCAAAATTAATTTTTTTACACATTTGCCTAAAATTTGGTACAAGGGGGTATTCAAGGTTGCCTATCTCAATTTTGACGACCAATGATGCAAATTCGAAATGGCAGATTCAATATGGGAGCCAGAAATTTAAAATTTTTACATATGTGTCTAAAACTTGGTTCAAGGAGTTTTTTGAATTCGCTGATCTCAATTTCTACATCTAAAGTTACAAATAAAAATAGCGGATCCAATGTAGCAGACAAAATTTTGATATTTTCACATACTTGTCTAAGACTTGGTACAAGGGTGTTCTTGAGGTCACGGATAATGACTTTGATCTCAAAAAGTACAAATTCAAAATGACGGATCCAATATAGCGGCAAAAATCAATAGTTTTTTACATATTTGCTTAAAATTGGGCACAAGGGGGTTTTCTAGGTCGCTGATTTCAATTTTGACGTAAAAATTTGCAAATTCAAAATAGCGGATCCAATATGGGAGCCAAAATTTCGAAATTCTTATATATATGCCTAAGACTTGATACGAGAAGGTTTTTGAAGCTGCTGATTTTGATTTTGACGTCTAAAGTTACAAAATAAAATGGCGGATCCAATATGGCGTATCCAATTTAGCAAACAAAATTTTAAAATTTTCACATACTTGCCTAAAACTTGGTACAAGGGTGTTCTTGAGGTCACTTATAACGACTTTGGCCTCAAAAGGTACAAATTCAAAATGGCGAATCCAATATAACGGCCAAAATAAAATTTTTTCTACATATTTGCCTAAAATTTGGTACAAGTGGGTTTTCAAGTTTGCTGATCTCGATTTTGACGTCGAAAGTTGGAAATTCCAAATGACGGATCTAATATGGCGGCCAAAATTTTCAAGTTTTCACACATGCTTGAAGCTTGGTGCAAGAAGGTTTTTGAAGTCGCTGATTTTAATTTTGACGCCCAAAGTTACAAATGAAAATGACGGACTCAATTATGCAAATCCAATATGGCGGACAAAATAAAAAAAATTTACACATTTTCCTAAAACTTCGTATAAGGGGGTTTTCGAGGGCGCCTATTTCGACTTTGATGTCACATGTTACAAATTCAAAATAGCAGATCCAATATGGTGACCGAAAATTTAAAATTTTCACATATTTGCCTAAGACTTTGCAAAGGGTGTTTTTGAGGTCACTTATAACAACTTTGACGTCAAAAACTACAAGTTCAAAATATCGGATCCAATATGGCGGCTGAATTTTGAGATTCTCACATATTTGCGTAAAACTGGGCACAAGGGCCTTTTTAAGATCGCTAACTTCAATCTATACATCAGGATATACAAATTCAAAATGACGGATTCAATATGGTGGCCGAAGTTTTTAGATTTTCACATGATTGCCCGAAACTTGGCATAAGGAGGGATCCTTAAGATCGCTATCTACGATTTCAAGATACAAGTTCAAAATGGAGGATCCAATATGGAGGCCAAAATTACTTTTTTCTTCTTATTTGCCTAAAACTTGGTATAAGGGGGTTTTTAAGGTTGCTGATTTCAATCTTGATGTCAAAAGTTACAAATTAAAAATAGTGGACCCAATATGACAGCCAGAATTCAGAATTTTTCACATATTTGTCTAGAACCTGGTACAAGGAGAATTTTGACGTCGTTTGACGTCAAAAGTTACAAATTCAAAATAGCGGATCCAATATGGCGGCCAAATTTTAAAAATATTCACAGGTTTACCTAAAACTTGGTAAAAGGGGGTTTTTGAAATCACTAACTTTGATTTGTACGTCAAAAGATACAAACACAAAATGGCGGATCCAATATTGCGATAAAAAATTTAATATTTTTACAGATTTGCTTAAAACTTGGGACAAGGGAATCCTTGAAGTCACTGGTTTCAATTTTGACGTCTGAAGTTAGGAATAAAAATGGCGCATCAAATATGACACTTAAAATGAAAAAGTTTCCACAAATGTGCCTAAAACTTGGTACAAGGGGGTTTTCGAGGTTACAAAAGTCGACTTTGACGCCAAAAAGTACAAATTTAAAATGGCGGATCGAACATAACAGCCAGAATTTTTTGAATTCTTACATATTTGCCCAATTTGCAGATATTTTTGTAAAAATTCCTAGATATTTTGTAGAAATTCTTATAGAATTTCGTAAAGATTCATAAAAGTATATGTACAAATCCATAGTAATTATTTCGACCAGGAAATATAAAGGGCTTTTCAATTACTGTTACATTCTAAATGATTCTCAATAATATTATTAAAAAATTTCAAAAAATTCTGGAAGTATAATCATAATTTTTTTATTAG
The DNA here is from genome assembly GCA_032362435.1 of Melikaiella ostensackeni. Taxonomy (NCBI): domain Eukaryota; kingdom Metazoa; phylum Arthropoda; class Insecta; order Hymenoptera; family Cynipidae; genus Melikaiella; species Melikaiella ostensackeni. Next base: position 3,079 of record JAUMHM010083470.1, read on the forward strand.
TAAGAAATCATTTCGTACACAATTCAAAAATTTAAAATTTCCTCTGAATTACTGAAGCAATTACTGAGATTTTGAAGAGCATGCGAATAAAAAAAGTCCAGTCACTTCTTGAAAACTCCATGACTTTTCCACGTTTTTCAAACTTTTTTAAAATTCCATGACTTTTTAGGTCTTCCAGGTCTTTTATCAACTCTATATTCACATATAAATTACATCATCGATTTCAAAATATCATCTTCATCTATAGAAACTATAGTAAGTAGTCGGCTATAAAATGAATTTTTATCGGTCGAAGAATTCAATAAATATGAGTAATAAACTGTTAAATACGACGATAGAATGCAAAAATTGTCGTGCCTCGAGGTATAAAAAAATCACATCCCAGAGTTTCAAAGTCGTGTATCACCGGTAATGGACCTCATGGGTGTTCGACCCAAAACCGTAAAATAATGCGTCTGCCCAAAGATATCCGATGCAACGGAACAAACAAAATAACGCTTACGCATAAACTTTTACGATAGTAGAAACTTTTATTATTCAACCTATTCCAGATTTATCGTACACACTTTTGTTAGTCTTCTTTATTCTTAATGTGTCCCTTTGTGCTTTACATAACTTTTATTCCTTCACATATTTATTACAACCTTTATATATCGCTTATTCTAACTTATTGTCTCATTTGACACATATTATTTCTAATTTCTCATTCTTCTTCTTTCACTCCTCTAGCTTATTTTATCTCCTTCATCCATTCCTCTTTCAGTCCCTCCATTCCTAAAATTTTTTTAACATTCTCTTGATATCCTCCCCTTTTCTTCTTTTCCCTCACACAACCATGCTGCATAAGCTTCCATGTCTCCTCTACCCATTCACATTCTCGTAAATACGTTCAAATTTTCTTTTCTCATTCAACTCCCAATACATTGCTTCTTTTACATCATTTCTCAGTTTCCATCCAAATATTTTTGCCCATCCCTTTTCGCCACATCCTCTCTCCAGATATCTTGACAATCCTTCTGTTCTTCATCCCATTATACCGTTTATTGTATCTTGATTCCCTATCCTCCCTCATCTATCACCTGTCTTTCTCCATCTCATTTTTCTAATTTCTTATAGCCTGTCCTTTCTTCTTCTATTGTTTCCTATTTTTTTCTTTCTATTCTTCCTATTCCTCGATCTCAAAAAAACTCTCTTCTTTCTTCTTCCCATCGCGTTAACTCTACCACCCTCTTTCCTTTTCCTTCCGCATTCCATCTTCGTCCTTTTCTCCTCCCTCTTACCCTTCTTTCATTTTTTTTCTGTTCCACTTCTCCTAACAGTTCCTTAAAATATTTTTTGCATCTTAAGATTTCAATCTCATGATTAACCTTTTTCCTTTCTTCCTCTCTCTATGTACTGCTTTCCATACTTCTACAGCCGTGATAGCTTGCTCTAACCACACTCAAACCTTCCATTCTATTTCTCTTTTTTTTCACCACATAGCATTATACTCTTTCTCTTTTCTTCTGTACTCTCCAGGACTGCTCTTCTCGTTTGTCCATTCTTTCAATTCGTTTCTCTTTCCTTTATTTCTCCTTACATTCCTCATCCCAACTACCTTTTCTTCCACCTTGAATGACTTTTATTTTAACTGCATTCTTTAATATTCATTTTACTTCTCCTATCACTATTTCCATCTCCTCTCTCACATTTCCCTCTCACATATTTACCATTTTCATCGTTTCTCTGAATTCTTCTATCCCCTCTGCTGATCAATTACCTTCTCCTATTCTTTTTCCTTTCCTATCTTCTTTGTCTGTTTTTCCATTCCAATCTCCTTCTCCTCTTAATTCTTTTCCTCCTCTTTGTTTTTTTCTTGCATTGAAGTCTCCCCTTATAAGTCTCACCTCTTTTTCCTTTCTTTCCTTTAACTTCCTCAAATCCTCTGTCTTCCCCTCCATGCCTCTAAATCCATATACCCCTACTATCACTCACCTCTTCTCTTATATCCTCATCTCCTCTTTCCTTATTCCTTCTTTTTGTTCTTTCAAGCGATTCCCATCTTTTTTCTTCCCTATCAAATCTTTCCGTAGGGCCCGTCCATAAACTACGTTCCTAATTTTGGGCTATTTTTGATCCTCCACCCGCTCGTTGACATTCGTACCTTAGTCTCAACACACCCCCCCCCCCTCCGGAAACAACGTAGCTGCTGACTAAACACGGATCTCACGTTCATTTTATATTACGTTTTTTCGCGTCTCCAGCCAGTTCAGTTCCCAATATGCGCAGGTGGCCAAAATATATTTTCTACCGGAGGAGATGAATTTTCAATCCAAAAAGACAAATTTCCAACAAAAAAAATGTTGACCGAATAGTTGCATTAACAACTGAATAGTTAAATTTTTAAGACAAAAAGACGAATTTTTCCAAAGGCTGTCGAATTTTCAGCTGGTTGAGTTGAATTTTCAATAAAAGTTCATTTTCAACTGAGGAAGATGACTTTCTACCATAAAAGATCAACTCTTAATTCAAAAAATTAAATTTTCAACAAAACAATTGAATTTTCGATCAAAAAAAGTAACTTTAACAAAATAGTTGAATTCCTAATCAAATAGCTGAACTTTTAACCTACAAAGAATAATTTTCAACTATATAGTTGAATTTTCAGCTAATAAAACATGAGTTTTGAACAAAAATAGAGCAGATGAATTTCTAGCTTATAAAATTACTCTTCAAACAAAAATTTCAACCAATGGAATTCGGCGAAACAAGACGATTTTCTCACAAAATACTTCAATCGTTAACTAAATAGATGAGGTTTCAGAAAGATTAATTTTCTACCAAAAAAGATGAATTTTCAATCCAAAAGGTCGGATTTTTAATAAAACAGTTCAATTTTTTACCAAGAAAGATGACTTTAACAAAATATTTGAATTCTTAACCAAATAATTGAATTTTCAACCTACAAAGAAAAACTAAGAAGATTAACACTCTGCGAAAAAGACAATTTTTCAACAAAATTTTTCAGACAAATTTTTAACAAAAAATGAAACGAATTTTCAACACAGTAGCTAAATTTTCAACCAAAGAGATGAATTCCAAGCCGAGAAAATGAATTTTTAACAAAGTTGTTCAACTTCAAACAAGTAGTTGAATATTTAACAGAAAAGGATGACTTTTCAACAAAATAGTTGTATTTCCGACAAAATAATTGAATTTTCAACCAAAAAGTAAAATTTTCACCAAGCGAGATGAATTCCAAACTGTTTCGAACCAAAAATATAAAAGAAGACTTTTCAATCATAAAAATAAAGTTTCAACCAAAAATAGTTGAATTCCTCACCAAATAGTTGAATTTTCCAACTACAAAAATGCGTTTTCCACCAAATGGTTGAATTATAAAGCCAAAAAGATTAATTTTCTACGAAACAGTTGAACTTTCAGATAAAAACATAAACTTTTAACAATAAAATTTAACGAGTTTTCAACACAATAGCTTAAATTTTCAAATAAATAGATGAATCTTCAACCAAAATAATTAATTTTTAACAAAGTAGTTCAACTTTCAGCCCAGTAGTTGAATATCTGACAAAAAAGATTACTTTTCAGAAAAATAGTTGCATTTTCAACAAAACAGTAGAATTTCAATCAAGCGAGATGATTTCCAAACTTTTTCTAACGAAAAATTTAATAGTAGACTTTTCAATAAAAAAAAGAAGTTTTAACCAAAAATAGTTGAGTTCCTAACCAAATAGTTAAATTTTTGACCTACCAAAATGCATTTTCAACCAAATGGGTGATTTTTCAAACCAAAAAGATGAACTTTCTACAAAGCATTTGAAGTTTCAATTCGACAATATGACATTTCAACATAATACATAAATTTTCTAACAAAAAGTTGAATTTTTAACAAGAAAAGAAACGAATTTTCAGCACAGTAGCTAAATTTTCAACCAAAGAGATGAATCTTTAACCAAGAAAATGAATTTTCATTAGAGTAGTTTAACTTTCAACCAAGTAGTTGAACGCTTGACAAAAAAGGTTACTTTTCAACAAAATAGTTGCATTTTCAGAAAAATAATTAAATTTTCAACCAAACAGTAGAATTTTAGCCAACCGAGATGAACTCCAAACTGTTTCGAACCAAAAATATAACACTAGACTTTTCAGTGAAGAAATGAAGTTTTAACCAAAAATGGTTAGATTTTCTTATTGGGTCTTTTTAGTTCAGTTGAAGTTTAAGCAAAAAACAAGAGCAAAGTGTGAAAGAGGGTAAGTTTCTTGAAAACAAGGGAAAGAAGTTATTTTTTCTCAAAGTGTTTAAGAGAGGGGAATAGGGAAAAGAGTGTGAAGTCTGAAATATGAAATTAATTCTCAAATTTATGAAGTTATTACTGAAGTTTACGTTACAGCGCCATTTTTTCCAAAATTCACAAAATTTGTGAAAATTTATCATCAGGAAACGTACTAAATGTTATCTAAGTTCGTAACGTTACTCCCACTGACCTACCTCCCCCTCCCTATGCTAGATCCCGTAGTTTTGAGTGTGACCCCCTCTCCCTCAAGCTGATAACGTAGTTTATGACGGCCCCTTATTCCCATAAAAGTTTAAAATAATGCGTCTGTCTAAAAATATTCGATTTAACACACCAAAAAAAATAACCCTTACGCATAAACTTTTGCGATTGTAGACATTCTTATCATTCAACCCATTTCAAATTTATCGTACACGTTTTTGATAGTCTAAAATGGCCTTTAAAAATTTTTAATTTACAAAAAACAATTCATACCAAAACGGGAATTCTCTTAACGATACGAAATGGCTGAGAATTTTTTTCTATCTAAAGTTATTATTGAAAGTACATAATTCATTCCTCAATGTAGTGAAAAACGCACACACTTTTCAAAATTGTTATTCTCAGCTTCTAAAGCGTTATGTACACGAGATAAAATAAAACAAGTTTCAATAAGCGATTTTGATCGTAATGTAATTTCACACCCAGTCATAAATTATTGATCAATTTTATTGGCTTACGAGAAATATGTTTCATAGGTAAAATTGGAGTAATAAACATGAAACAGCGGAAAGTAATGTCACTGGCTCTGCTTCATTTATTAGTCGGGAAAACGATTTTTTAGTGCAGCTATAAAGGTTTTGATAGCACCTACAAGTTAAGGATCATTCGTTTCAAATTTACGATTCTTTTTTCATATCAGAACAGAAAATCAAATATTAACACTGAATTTTGTTAAAAGGGTGAAAGTTAATTTAAAAACGGGAGTTCTTGGTTAAATATTTGTTCAGCCCTAGAATGAAGATAAAATTTATTTGTTTAAAACAAATCATGTGTTGTATCAAACCAATTTTATTTATTCCTATGAAAAAGATAGAATACTTCTGATTCAAAAAATCCTCTTCTGAGAGAATTATGGCTGAAATAGAATATTTATGATTTTCTTAGTGAATTCAAACAGCAAGAAAATAAATTTCAAGATCTCTTTAAATCTATTCTATTATTCAAGAAAACTTAATATCAGTTATGAGCAGGGAAGAGAATAATTTCAAAATGAAGAAAATCATTCTAAATTAGAGAAAAATTATCATTGGAACAAAAAAACATTTTTTTAACCGAAGAACTTTTTTTAAAAAGTGTCTGAAACTGACTAAAAGTGACTAATGTGCATCATAAATGTGACTCATGTTCTTTTGAATGCGGAAGAATTCGTTTAGATTTATAAGAATCACAGTTGAATTTTCACAGATTTAGGATAAATTCATAAAAATTCAGAGTGAATTTAGAAGTATTCAATTTAAATTTAAAAGAATGCAAATGAATTGGAAAATTTAAAAAAAAATCCCAAAAATTACCTTGATTTCAGTAAAATTGATGTGAATTAATAAGAATTGAAGGGAATTTAGGAGACTCTGATGAAATTCATTAGAATTTGTGTGAATTGAACCAATTTTAAGCAATGAAAAAATTTCCATTGACCTGAGTAAGGTGTGAGTGAACAGAAATCAGGGCGAATTTAACAAAAATTGAGGCAAGTGAAAAAAGTAGAAGAATAAATGAAAAGAAACCAATGAACTAAACTAATTTTGAATTAATTTAGAGGAATTTAAGAGAAATGAGAAGAATTCGATGAATTTTATAAAAATTCAAGGTGAATTTTCGAGGAATTCAAGTGATTTGAAAACAATTCAAAAATATTTGGAAAATGCATTGAATGTATCAAGTTTCGAGTGATATTAGAAAAATTCAAAGGAATTTGGAATGAAAAGTTTCAATTCATTAAATAGAGTAGAAGAGTGAATTTAGAAAAATTCAAGTGAATTGAAAGGTAACATGCCATACAGGCCTAGTAGACAAATTTTCAAAAAGGAGATTATTGGCTAAAAAAAAACAAAAATATTCTAGTACACATCATAAAAAAAAGATTTTCTTAGAATCTCATTAAAAAAAATTTTTGTGCACTCGCTTCAAGCTGACCAGTTAATTGAGGCTGACAAATCTTGGTGCGGAAAGTAAATTATCACTTTTTCTTTTAAATTGAAAATTAGATTTTCTATCACCCTCTAAAGTTGAAAAAACATGCCCCTTGAGCGAAAAAAAATATCCACCTCCATTTCCTTGAAGCCTAATAATGTATTTCAGTTGAAATCTTTTTTATCGCATTAGCGCCTCAATAGATAGAAAGTTCTCACTTTTTTTAAAAATTGTAAATTGGATTTTTCACCACCGTCCAAAGTTGAGAACAGAAAAGCATCGAACGAAAACAAGAATTTCTCCTCACATTTTCTTGGAACCTAATACCATTTCCCAGTCAAACTTCCCAGGGGTCAATTGAACAATCTTTATTTCGGAAAAGCTTTCTCATTTTTTTTTCAAAATTCAATGTTTTGTGGGTTGATTAAGAACCAATCTATTCAGATTATACCATTTTGCAAAAAGAGAAAGGTAATAAATCCAAACCAATAACTCATTCCTAAAAAATTACTAACGTTTCAAAATTTTTTAAAATATATTTAAGTGAAACAGATATCTTTTGGTGAATTACATAAGTTAATCATTGAGAATCTCAATTAAAAGGAATCTTAAGTATTCACAGGCAACCGTGCAGATTGGAACCAATCATTGCTTAATGTCTCTCTTTGAAAATTTCTTAAAGATTGAAATAAAATCTATTGTCTCATGACAATTTTTTGTGTGCTGGAAAAGAACACTCAAAAAGTTTACAATTCAAAAATAGACTTTGAGACTACCTGTTTTTTCGAAGCATTAGAGACAGATGCACGATAAATGTATACGACAGGAAGAAAAGAGAGGGAGGAAAAAGAAAGATTCAATCAAAACCATCCTCACACTCTTTCTCTTCTTCGTCTTTTTTATACTACTGGGGACCCAACCTGTTTCGAAGCCAGCTTGGACTCCTCATCAGGGGTAATTTATAGGAAAAACAACAGGTATGAATTTAACAAATAGTTAGATAAGAAAAATATTGTTTTTACCGGAAAATAAAAACATATATGTTTGATAGTAATTTTAGTTTTTTTGGTACATATTTCATACATGACGTGAAAATTGAAAATTTAATATAGGCGAATAATTCTGAATAAATCCCAGATTCAGATCCTTCAATTTTTTTATTGGAAATTGATTCCCGCAATTTCCAAATTATGACACAAAACTAAAGGCATTATATCCAATTAATGATTCCATCTGAGATTCTGTTGTATCTACCAAGATCTTCCCTCAAATTAATAGCTTTGTTACCTTCTCTCTTCATATTTGTCAATGTTGAAGAAAGATAAACACTTTTGTTTGAGGTTACTGTTTTTTGACTCTTTTTTATATGATAGAAAAGAGTTCACAAAAAACCTATGCTCTATAGTCATAAATTCTTATCTGGAATACAGAGACTAAAGCAAACTGTCTTATGTCGCAACATATACTAAACTCTAAACTCAGAGAAATTCTCATATTTTTGAGAAAAGCATTTAAGATACACTTGTTAGAATTTACGACGTACGACTTAGAACTCGGGCGAAACTTTCATTTTTTCGGCAGTATCGTCTAAGTCCCAACCTCTTCTAAAAGACACATGTTAGCAAATTTTCAAAAGACTTCATGGAATTCATTGAGATCATTTTAGCCTTTAAAATCAAGATTTAGAGAATGCATACTTCTACAAAATTTATTTAGTTTTTATAAATATCAGTATGACAATATGATTGTATTTACAAAATGTTCAATAAAGTCAAGACAAGAGCAGATATAAGAAAATATAAAATAGATACAGAAAAACACATAAGCACCTGAAAAATTATAAAATTATAAAAATTATAAACACAAATGGTAGTCAAAATACAGTACACAATAGCGCATGAGAAGACATGCACATATTGTTAATATCGCATTTTCCTCAGCATACCTTTTCTTTGTAGGCAACGAGGGTATCGTATCTGTTTCCTTTATTTCCCATGTTTTGTGTACATGAATCTTGTGATAATTTTTCCAGGTTTCGAAATTGTACAACCTATTTAACTGTTAACCTGGTACTCATCAAAAAATAAGGTTGTCATAGGTTTTACATACATTCATTAAATGAAATTATACCCTCGTTGTCTAAAAAAATGGATTTCTGAGGAAGATGCCATACTAACAATATGTGCACATTATGTACCAGTGAGTACTCCATTTACATTGTTTCTAATCTAATGATTTTTATAGATATTTTTAATTTGAAATATATCTAATATACTTTCATTTTCTTAAGTTTTTTTCCAACTTTTACAGCTCTTTAAAATGTTAACCTGATACTCATCATAAAATAAGATTGCCAAAAGGTTTTGCATACATTTTTCATTTTTTTACAAATCAGAATGTTAACCTGCTACTTTAAAAAAAAAGGGTTGCCAATAGATTTTTACATACATTCAGGGTAAAGAAATAATACCCTTGTCGCCTACAAAAAAAGGTATTCCGAGGAAGATGCCATATTAACAATATGTGCATATCTTATTATGTACCATTGTGTACTGTATTTTGAATAACATTTGTGTTTCTAATTTCTATAATTTTCATAATCTTATAATTTTTCAGATGCTTATGTGTTTTTCTGTATCTATTCTAGAATTTCTTATATCTACTCTATTCTTGACTTTATTGAACATTTCGTAAATATAATCATAATGTTATATTGGTACTTACTATATAAGAAACAAATAAATTTGTCAGAAGTATTTATTCTCTATACCTTGTTTTTTGAGGCTAAAATGATCTGAATAAATTCTATAAAGTCTTTTGAAAATTTTCTAACATGTATTTTTCACAGGAGATTTGAGCTTGGACGATACTGCCGAAAAAAATGACAGTTTCGCTCGAATTCTATGTCGTAAGTCATAAATTTTGTACAAGTGTACCTAAAATTCTCCTCTCAAAAATATGAGAAATTCTCTGGGTTTAGAGTTTCGTATATGTCGCGACATCAAAGAGTTCGCTTCGGTCTGCGTATTCCGGATAAAAATTTATTACTATAGAGCATAGGTTTTTTGTGAACTTTTCCTTATCATATAGAAAAGAGTAAAAAAACAATAACCTTAAACAAAAGTGTTTTTGTTTTTGTGTTTTTTCAACATTGTTGAATATGGAGAGAGAAGGTAACAAGGCTATTAATTTAAAAAGAGATCTTGCTAGATACAACAGAATTTGAAATGGAATCATTAATTGGATATAATGGCTTTAGTTTTGTGTCATAATCTGAAAATTGTGGGAATTAATTTCAAATCAGGAAATTAGAGGATCTGAATTTGAGATTTATTCAGAGTTATTCGCCTATGCTAAATTTTCAATTTTCAAGTAGTGTATGAGATATGTACCAAAGAAACTAAACTATCAATCGTATGTCTTCATTTTCAGGTAGAAACGATATTTTTCTGATCTAACAATTTATCAATTTCATACTTGTTGTTTTTCTTATAAATTACCCCTAATGAGAAAGTCTAAATTGGCTTTAAAATATGTTGGGTCCCCAGTAGTACAAAAAAGGCGGAAAAAAGAAAGAGTGTGAGGATGCTTTTGGTTGGCTCTTTCCTTCCTCTCCCTCTCTTTTCTTCCTGTTGTGTACATTTATTGTACATATGCCTCTAATGAGCCGAAAAAGCAGGTAGTCTCAAAGTCTGTTTTTGAATTGTGAACTTTTTGGGTGTTCTTTTTCAGTAC
>JAUMHM010083471.1:0-13278 GCA_032362435.1 Melikaiella ostensackeni
AAAAAAAAAAAAAAAAAAAAAAAAAAAAAAAAAAAAAAAAAAAAAAAATCCCATAATCATGACTAACTTATAATTTCTATAATCATATGACTTTAGTCACATGACACAATCATATGACCATAATCATATGCCTTCATATCTATAACTCTGCCTTTGACTCTATCTAAGTCATTCATCTCTTTCGGTGTAGCTTGACAAATGTAGCAAGTCGTAGATGATAAAGTTCCAGAAAGTGCCTGGCAAACTTTTTCGTCTACCATCGTCAACTTTATATCAGATTTTATCACAAAAGTGCCCGAATAATTTTTTGTTATTGTGGGCTTCATTTTATCGATTACTGAATTGATTTTTTTCTGCGATTTCTTTTGCAAATTCATATAGTATTGACCTGCAATATGATGTTGAAGATGGATTAGGATTTTGCCACACTACAGAATTTACCAAATCCTCCGAGTGAAGTCGCAGTGGTACCATTGAAACCGTGAAGATACAATCATCTACCATATCTGGATCATCATTCTTTTGCTTGTACATGCTTTGGCTTGAAGAATCATCACAACCGTATTTCACAGTTAACTTTAAGTAATGACATTTCCTTGTATCGGTGAATGGAAGAGAAATATCACGATCTTAAAAAATCTGAGATATCGGATGATGTAATGAAAATTTCAATCCGATTCTTAAACCCTTTCCTGTTACTTTAATCGAATGTGGATAACATTCTTCTTTAGCTTTTGTCAAATTGTCGTATGTTGGGTGAATGGCAGCATTTCTCTTTTTTGCCTACATATGAATCATATGATACTGACTTTTAGACATATCAGCTTCCTCTATTAACGCCAAAGCTTCTTCTGATGTGTAAGGAATCGGGCAATCATTCATATTTTCATTTTCGGAAAGTGAAATTGAATTCATGAATTCTGATACCTTCTTCCTATCACATTTCACCAAATATTATCAAAGATATATTATTTTCAAGAATATCTGTACCCATTCTGGTGATGAAAGGAAATTTAAATTTCAAAAAACCTTAAATTTGAATGTATTTGAATATTTGGTCACAACAATTGTTTATAACAATGGTTATTGTTAAATTTTCAGATATTGTTGTGAATAGCAGTCATTCGTTCAATAGTTCAGAATCTAAAGCATTTCCAGTGCAACAAATTTTTTTTCTACGCGAAAGGGCTAATATTTTGAATTTGTTTATCTAATTTGTTTATAAAAATTTTAATTGTCATATTCTACCGAACATTATTGAAGCTCAATTATTTTAGGAATTTCCTGAAGTCGTTCTGGCAACTGAAGGAAACTATAATTTGAAAAATCCTCAAATTTAAGTATTTTGCCACAAGAATTGTTTATAACGATAGTTATTGTTATTTTTTTGATTATTTTGTGATTGAATGTCCTTACCACATTAATACGAAGCACTTTTAGCGAAAAGAACATTGTTTTCACCGATAGTAAGACTATTTGCCAGTTTGTTAATAAAATTTGTTTATGACAGTTAAATGGAATAATAAACAAATTATTCGTATTCTGTGAGTCCCCAAACATATACTCAAGGCAATATAAAGTTCACCTAAGCAGTTATTGTAGCGTAAAAAATTGTCATATAAAGAATTACAGTTTTTCCATACTTTGAGTAAAAAAATTATCAATAAACAAATAGAGGAGACAAAAGTTCTGACCGCAAAGCTTCTCAGAATTGAGTGCACTTTGATTATAAAGATTAATGAAAAATAGGACAAAAATTAAAGGCTCTGGACATTTTTGAACGAAAAAAGTGCATTTTCTCTCAGTGCACGCTTCCTTATAAAAGGGGATACTCGTGGATTTAGCCTGAGAAGTATTGTCCTGGGAGTCAATTTTGTAAATCGTTCGAATTTTAATTTTAAGAACTGACACTTCTAGAAAATTTCGAGAAGCTTTTTTTTCTTGAGAAAATTTGTAAGATTTCTAGTTTATGAAGTATTTGGTAAAAAGTAGATTTTTCGAATACGAAAAATTTTCATCTTTTTTCAATTCAACTTGCGCTAACTTAGCCAATTTTCAGAATTTTCTGATTTTATTGATACTGAATTACGTGTTTAAGTCCTCTGAAACTATTTCAGAAAGAAAAACGTAAATATTTTGATAAGCAAGAAAGAGACTTTGAAAAAATAATGAATTTCAACCTTCAAGCACTTCGTCTATATTTCGTTCTTCAAAGAAGTTTTCTGAAAAGTTTTAGCTTGATCGAATTAATGGGTAAAAAATTGTGAATGTTTTGAATTGCAAACGGTAATCTTGACGCTGCCCGACGCACGTGCCTCCTCGGCTACGAATGTGCTGCAGCGGACGTTATGAAGGTCAAGTCGAATACCAAAACAAATAATAACAACCGTTTGTAGTTCTCTTCTGAAATATACTTTACATAAAGTAAGGAACCAGTGAACGGATTATTTTTTAGGAGAGCTGCAAAAGTATTAATATTGAGATAGGTTCACTCTAGTTAATACCCTGTTAATTTGAAAAAAAAAAATCTGCAAATGAATGGAGGTAAAAAAGAAATAGCAATGAAGAATTATGGATTAAAAGTAGAAAAAAATTTCCAGTAATTGGATCCGATTGGAAACCGTTAATAAAGATTTTAAGTGAACTTTGATTATAAATGTAACATTCAAGGACTATTTTTTATCCTTGACTCCTGAAATAGTTCTTGTATTTAATTATTTATAGATAGCCTGAAGTAATTATTTTTATTTTTTGATGAAGAAGTTGATAGCATTATTTATTACCATTTTAGGGAAAAGAAAACACTGCAAAGTCTGAAACTAAAAAATACGGTATTTGTACGGGATTAACTTTTAGCTTGAGTTAAACACAGTACTTCAATAGAAAACTACAATATTTATCGGGTTTACCAAATGAAACGTTTAGAATTGTTATAAACTACATTTTTGTTTCGAACATAAAGCACGCACTCCACACGCTTCTGATTCTCCGTTCGCTCTCATCTCTCCATATGATCCAATCCCACCGTTCCTACCACGGGAGTAATGCTATCATAGTACGAACCGGCAACAGAAATCAGCTAGAAGGAAAAAGTGGGGATAAGAAAGCACCCATCGGATGCACCGTCGATTTCAGCTTGTTTGAGCAGCAAAATTTGACATTTTATTACTACCATTACTAATCTTTTTTTTTTTTTTTGTAAGTTAGTGGAAGAAATATTTTCGAATGGGTGTAAAGGACAAAAATGCACAAAATCAGACAAATATTTTCTTAATTAAAACGCAAATTAGATCACATTGAAATAAGTTCTGAATAATCAAGAAAACTTTTTTAAATTCTATAAAATGGTACTGTAACGGCGAAAGAACTTAGTAAACTCATATAACGTTTTGTTGTTAATGACAACGAAAGCCATAAACTATGCGACAAGATGATTAGTAAATAATGCATGTAAAACATGCAGCGAAGCATTTCTTACTATTTTCGTACAGCCTTTTCGGAATATACAAGTAAGTAAAGTAAGGTTTCATGCCGACAAAGTAAGGTTATGATTCGGAAGTGTCAGTCACTTTGTATTTATATTTTATACTTGCGTCGCGTTAGTTCTTCTAAATATCGAAACTGTGACCTTGGCACTCTTGCAAGTACCATTTAATATTATTTTTCTTGAGAAAGGAAAAACAAAATATGTACAGGTTATACCGGTTATACTGTTTTTATTGGTTAGAAATGAAAACACGAACCACACGAATGGCCATTCGGGCTACTTCGGGGCCACTCGACTGTTCAAACAACACCTCAATACCGATTGGTGCAGGTTTACCCCCACTTTTTCCTGCTAGCTGCGACGTTTGTTACCGGAAATCCCCATCCTAGCATCGCCCCCGTGGTTCCTACTTTCTACAGTTAGCGCTCTCATCGTTCCTCATGTTTCGTAGTTACACGCGAGATTCGAATCTACAAATTCATCACAGTATCAAAGTGATTATAATCCCAGAGATCTTTCAGACCTATTGAATCCTGTTCTTGAGAAAAAGGTTACAAAAAATTTTCAAGTATTCAACAAGAAAAAGTACATAAAAACTTTTGGGATAGCCGGAAGTATAATGAACAAAATTTGCTTCTCAGTGGAATGTTAGAATGCAAGGACCTTATCGAAACGAATGCAGTTTGGAAAAAACAAGAGCTGAAAATGTTCAAAAAAAGAGTTTAAATAAGCCGCCTTCGAAAAATATGGCAGGTGGACGATGCGAAAGTCGTGTTCAATTAACGTAAGATTTAAAAAGAATGAATAAAGAGCATTGTAATCTAAAATAATTTAGAAATCCTCCATCAAATATTACAGAACCTTACAAATTGTTCAGAAAATATTATTCAGAAAAAACAGGGACTGAATTCACGTTAAGTAAATTTGCTTACCGTAATTATTGTAACCGTCACGTTGACTTCACCTTTAAATTACCTACAACTGTCGTATGCAACTTTTGCTATAAAAATGAGCCAGAAGGAGAGGTAAGCGAAAAACTAATTAATTACAAGAAAAATGCTGAAATTTACTTGAAATTAAAGAAGCAATTATTGTCTGGAAATTGCAGTCTATGCTGTGACTTTGCACAGAAATAATTATTCCCAAAATTACTCGTGTTCGTACAGTTTTTAGTAAAAAAGGGTGCAAACACTGTTTGCAGTTTTATTCAATACACGATATTATAAGAATTCGATAATTATTTCCCGGACAAAATGAAAAGTACGCAGTGTTCTATTTTTTGGTTTAATTGGCAATTTATGTGCAAAGTGTATTAAAATATGTGTTTCCAGTTCAAGGACATTCCTATTGCGAGTGCGATAGAAATTTTGGCACATATTCCGGAAAAATGAAAAAGTTTAGAATGAATTGAAACTAAAGCTTAATATGTGGAAATTATTTGCAATTGTCGTTCTTCCTCATTCACAATGGTCGAGAAATGCAAAGATGTTCAGCAGGATTTTGAAGAAAGTTTCTAACGCAAAATGCGAAAGCCATAAAACTTCCAAATCAGTAAAGCGTGCGTTTTTAATATTTTCCTGATGGAAAAGTGGATGTTTATGACAATTACGAACTGCGAAATCCAACCTTTTTTTGATTAAGCCTTAGTTTGAACTAGAAAAACTTTCGAAACGTCCTCCACCTCAAAGATTATAAGCGGCCAAAGTAAAAGAAAAGATGCAAAAAAATCTCTATAATTATTTAAGCGCTGAAGAAGAATAATTTTTCGAAAAGTATTTTTTAAAGGACTACGTCACTGCGAAATTTTCATTTTTTTTTTCATTTTCTTGCTCCTTATAGTTTCGAAGATATGCTGTCAAATTTGTATGGTCATATTTCGAAAATTGTCGAAGATACAGATGATTTTGTACGGCCCCGTCACGGATTCGTTTATGCAAAATTGCATACATCAACAAATTCGTACTTCGGACTCGATAACTTTCTTCCAAATTTAATGTATGTATGAATTTCTGAAGAAAAAATATCGAAATCCGAAAAGAATTATCACCAGAACATTACTTTAAATAGTAAATTTTGAATTATAAAACTGTGGCTGAAATTTGTACCCCAAACTTTGAATGCGTTTTTTTCGAAACCATGTTTTTTGTCACTGCGGCACAGGTTTCTCGAAAACCACTCATCCGATTCGGTTCAATCTTTTTGAGTGTATTTTTAGATAAATTATCTCTCTTCACACATGGAGATTTTTTCTCAAAACTTCCGGCGAAAAAAGTTATTCAAAATTGAAAAAAATGCAAAAAAAACAACAAAAAAGGCCGTCATTTTGTCAAAAAAAAAAAAATTTCCGTCTATGACGATAGCCAGTCTATTCGTGTTTATTAATTTCGTTCGACTTTTTTTTCGGATGATTACAGCGACCTGTAGCTCTGCCGCAGTCCAAAAAAACACAAAATATTTTTCGTTAACCATGTCAACAATTTTGATTTTATCAATAAAATTTTGTATACAAAACTTGTAGAAATCACTTTTTCTGACGAAGCAAGAAAAAGAAAACCTAAATCCATTGATAAGTTTGTGAAATATTTAATTTCACAAATTCTGAATTTCACAGTGTTGTAGTCTCTTGAAAGTAACAACTTAGAGTCCAGATGCCAAAGAAATTGAAGAGAGTGACGAAAATGAATGAGAGTAGTTTTTAATAAGGTCTTATTTTAATAATTTATAGTCCGAAATATCTAATAAATAAATCATTTTAATGATAATATCTCAAGTATTATTTTGGTATCCGGCTTGACCTTCATATAGTTTGCTGCAACACATTCGTAACCGAAGAGGCACGTGCATCGGGCAGCGTTAAGATTGCCGCTCGCAATTTGTACCATACATAGTTTTTCAACCATTAATCCGATTAAGCTAAAACTTTCCAGAAAACTTCTTTGAACCTTAATCAACAACTTTTTCACTAGAAGTTTGCCGTTGCTGCGAATTCGCTCGATAAACGAAGCGCTTGGAGGTTGAAATTAATGACTTTTGCAAAGCCTCAAAAAAAATTCACAACTTTTCTGCTGATTAAAATATTCACGTTTTTCTTCCTGAAATAGTTTCAAAAGAGTCAGGCGCGTGATGTGGTAGCAACAAAATCGAAAAATTCTGAAACCGGCTAAGTCAGCACGAGTTGAAGCGAAAAAAGATTGAAATTTCTTGTATTTGAAAAATCTACTTTTCACCAATTACTTCAAAAGCTACAAAACCTACAAATTTTTGAAATAAGCAAAAAAGACGCACCCTGAAATTTCCTACAAGTATCAGTCCTCGCAATTAAAATTCGAATTATTCTTAAAATTGACTTTCAGGACAATAATTTTCAGGCTGAATCCAGGCGTATTCCCTTTTGATCGGGAGCGGTTCAGTTATGTAAAATCCAGTGATGGGAAGTGACTAGTTCCTTTTAACTAGTTACTGTATCTAGTTACTTCTTTTCGGTAACGACAGTGGTAACGAAATTACTTTTGTAAGTAAGTAGCGAACTGGTAACTAGTTACATTATTTCAGTAACGGTAACTATAAAAATCGTTACTTTTTTAGTTACTTTCGAAATGTAGTTCACAAGTTTTTTTTTACGACAATCAATCAATTTTATTGCTTTTCCAACCATTTTTTCATTTTCACTATTCAAATTGTGGCGGCAGATAGCCATAGAGATTTATAGCCTAATATAGAAAAATTGAATTTTTCTTCTACCCTGGGATTCAAAATCTTCTAAAATCCATCAAAACACTCAGAAAGGAAGAAAAAATAATTTCAGTCTTAAATATCCATTTTTCTTTGGTTGATAATGAATTCTTTTAACCAGAAATTTAACTATTCCAGTCATTTTATTTATTATTTTAGTTGAAAATTCATCTTTTTTGGTCAAAAATGTTATCATTTGATTGAAAATTTAATTATTTTGTTCGAAATTGAACGATTTTGAAAGAATATCAATTCATTCTTTCGAAAACTCAACTGTTCTGTTGGATATTAGTTTTTTGGTTGATTTGAACTGTTCTTGATTTCAAATTAAATTTTTTGTTGTTGAAATATATGATACACTTTTAGTTGAGGATTCTTTTTTTCGTTGAAAATCAATTTCTTCAATTGAAAATTTAACTATCCCATTTTTGGTTGAAAATTGAGCTTTTTAAGTCGAAAATTCATGTATTTTGTTTAAAATTCGTCTTTTCTTGGCAAAAATGACGTTCTTAGTTGAAAATTTATCTCTTTGGTTTAAAATTCAACTATTTTGTTGAAAATTCGTCTTTTTTGGTTGAAATTTTAAATTCGTGTTACATTTTTAATTGAGAATTGAACTTTTTCGGATAGAAATTTTATTATTTGGTTGTAAATCAACTTTTTTGTTGAAAATTCGGCTTTTTGGCATGAAACTTCAACAATCTGTTTGTTTTTTTTTTCCAATCTTGATTACAAATTCAACTATTTTATTGAAGAATTGTTTTTTGGTTAAATGTAACTGTTTTTGATTTGAAGTAAAAATATTTTTTGATTGAAATATCAACTATCACACTTTTTGTTACGAACTCATCTTTTTTTGTTCAAAATTATTTTTTATGATTAAAAAAAAATTCATGTATTTTATTAAAAATTCATCTTTTTTGGTGAAAAATTATCTTCTTGGTTGAAAATTCATCTCTTTGGCTTCAAATTTACCTATTCTGTTGAAAATTCGTCTTTTTTGGTTGAATTCACCTGTATTTGATTCAAAATGGGAATCTTTTTTGGTTGAAATTTCAACTCATACCTTTTTCATTGAGAATTCATCTTTCTTTGGTTGAAAGTTGAACACCTTTGTTGAAAATGTTTTTTTTTTGTGTTGAAGATTCATTATTGTAGTCGAAAATTCATCCCTTTCGTTGAAAAATTAACTATTTGGTCAACATTTTTTTGGTTAAACATTCATTTTGTCAAACGAAAATTGAACCATTCCATTTTAGGTTTAAAATTTATATTGTTTAGTTAAAAATTGAACTATACGGTTGGATGTTCCTCTTTTTTATTAAAAAATTTATGTATTCTGTTGAAGATATGTCTGTTTTATTTTGTTGAAAATTCAACGTCTTCTAAAAAATTTTCTGTTGATCTTAGAATATTGTAAATCTTCTACAAGCGAAAGTCGTAACTAGGTAAATCTAAAGAGACACTTTCAGAAAGAAATAATGAATTTTCAGCGCCAAATAGATTTATAGTCCAAAATAGAAAAGCTGAATTTTTTCTTCCACACTGAAATTCAACATTTTCTGAAACATTCCTTGTTTTAGAAATATTATGTGGGTCATGGCTAACCTACGACATTGATTAAAAAGTGTAACAACTATCACTCAAAAGTTATGAATGAAGTTTTGTAAAAATTAAATTTGGATATATTTCTAAAATACAAAAGTAACTAAAAAAGTAACGATAGTTACTTTTTTCGGGAAATGCAACTAAGAAATAGGTACATTTTGGATCAGTAACGATATCGATAACTAGTTACTTTTATCGTGATGTAACGGTAACTACAACTAGTTTCTTCTAAAAAGTAACTTACCCATCACTGGTAGAATCCCAGTCGGAAAATTTATGCATAGTGGAAAAAATTATGTATAATTTTCATTTGTTTTATTCTAATAATATGTTAAACAAATAAAAATTATACATTGTTTTTTTCACTATGTATAACTCGTCCACCTGGGATATTCATGCTAGAAGGTTGCCAATTTTTCTTTTGTACATAATTCGACATCAAGAAACCTCGGCCCACATTAAAGAACAAACAAATTGATGACGATTTTCGAAATCATATTATTTTACATTTAGGCTATCTATAAACTCTTGCGTTTGCTCTTAAAATAACGCATAAGAAAAGTATTAAAAAATTAGGTCTGAAAAATTTACCTCTAAAATAGTTTTAAGCTTATTTTCACAAAAAAAAACGTTTGGGGGAAATGATTTTCTGTTTTATTTGTCACGAAAATTGTATTTTAATACAATTCTGAAAAGATTTTAGAAACAACGGAAGTAATATACTATATTATTCTTGTTCTTAAAAACATTATAATTCGAATGATAAAGTTTAATTCGAATTAGCGTAATTATAACTCGATTTGAGGTAAACAGATTTAAAAGGTTCGAGTTACAAAATTATTCCTCAAAAAATTAGAAATATCACAGCAAGAATATTTCAATGAGTTGAAAGCTGACGTTTCTTTCTTTTAAAAAATTTTTCTTGAGTCTTGGATTAACCTCAAAGTTCAAAGTAATTATCTATTTCTCCTTTCTATCATGCTGGTGGCTAATTAGCCACTATATCATATCCAAGCTAAAAAGCGCTAAAATAATTAATCACTATCTTTCTTGATAATCAACCTATAGTTTTTGTCGCTGTTTCTTTTCCACTTTTTACATAAAGACTCAATACGTAGATTCTTTCCTAACTCCTACCGTGACTAAAAATAGCCTCCTGCACCGGGATATCTTACCTTTCATGTACCTCTTCTGTAATGAAGAATAAAATATCGTGAAGTTCTTCGCGAAGGGAAAAGATTCCTCACCAGATTTTCATTCTCTTTTTGCTACATCAAACCGAAAAATTACCAAAAGTGACTAATTTTTAACTTAAAAAGTGACTAAAATTAATTAACTAAAAGTATCTAACGTGCATTAGTAATGTGACCTAATGAATTATTGAAATTAAATAGATATACTCAATTCAAACGAATACGATGAAATTTATAAAAATTCCATCTGAATTTTAACGAATTCATGAAAAATTTATAGAATTTAAAATTAATTCAATATAATTCAAGTTGAATTCGAAAGGATTCAAATCATTCGAGAAAATCCAAAAAATTATATTGTGGAATGAATTAGGAAGAATTTGAAATACTTTGGCGAAATTCATAAGAACTTGAGTGAATTGAATAAAATTTAAAAAATTAAAAAAACTTCCATAGAATTCAATAAAATGAGAGTTGAAAGAATTCAGGAGGACCTCAGCAGAATTCAGGGCAAATTCAACTAAATTCAGGGCGAATTCAACAAAATATAATTGAATTGAAGCAAATTCGAAAAATTAAAATAAAAAAAAAACCAATTAACTAAATCGGGGTTCCTACAAAATCCCGATTTCTGAATTCCGTGACTTTTCTCTGATTTATTTATCATTTTTCCTGACCTTCATACATTTTTCTTTCACTTAAAGAAACAATCTCACACCTAGAAGACCAATAATGTTAATGCAAAAAACGTTTTTTCTTCTGAATTTATCTTAAACACTTTTAGTGACCAGCAGCAGCCCCGTAAATAAGATTCGAGTGAATTTAGAGGAATTCCAGGGAAATGAGAAGTATTAGATAAAATTGACAACAATACAAAAGATTCAAGTGAACTTTAAACAATTCAAAAATATTTAAAAATTCATTGAATTAATTGAATCTGGAGTGAATTTGCGAAAATTCAAGGAAATTCAAAAGAATCGAAAAGAATTTAGAATAAATTATCAGAATTCTGGCTGAATGCCAAATGAATTGAAAGAATCAAAAATATTCCGTTCAATTCAGTAAGATCGGAGTAAATTTAGATGAATTCAAGGAAAGTCCAGAGAATTCGAAGAAATTCATGCGCATTCAAGATTAATTTAAAAGAATTTAGGGTGAATAAAAAATAAATCAAGTGAATGGAACAAATTCGTTAAAATTCTATTGAATTCCATAAACAGATAAATAGTACCTAATAAATAGAATCAATGAATTTAGAGGAATTTAAGGAAAAGGAGCATCCAATAAAATCTATAAAAATTTGAGTCTACTCAAAACAATTCGAAACTTTTCAAAAAATTAATTGAATTTATTAAATTCAGAATGAATTGGAAAAATGCTCAGAAATTTATCAGAATTCAGAATAAATTCAAAATAATCCAAGTTACATTCGAAAGGACTCATTGAGTTTATTAAATTTGAAATTAATTCCTGGAAAAATTCAAGGGAATTCAAAACACTTGATAAGAATCTATGATAAATTTATAAGAATTCTGAGTGAATTCTAAATGAATTGATAAAAATCCAAAATACTCCTTTGATTTAAGTTAAATTATAATGTATTTAGAAGCACTCAAGGAAATTCCAGAGAATTCGATGGAACTCATACGAGTTTAAGATCGATTTAAAAGAACTCAGCCTAAATTAAGAATAATTCAACTGAATGCAACAAATTTTCTCATGGTCGGATTTATGCATAAGCAAAATAAGCAGTTGCTTAGGACCCCGGCCTCAGAGGGGCCTCCAATCAGTGGAAAAAAGATTTTCCATGTAAACGAATATTTCTAAATATTAATCTTAAAGTATTCGATGTAATATAAAATAAACTTTTCGAAAATTCAACTCAAATAATTCAATCTTAATTTTATCCAATAATATTTGAATTTGATACGTTATGTCATGATAAATTATATCTACTTTAGGGGCCCCGTTTCGATCGCGCTTAGGGCCCCTTGAAGCAGAAATTCGGCCCTGAATTTTCTAAAATTGAAAGAAAATCCATCGAATTCATATGAATGGGAGTGAAAAGAATATGTAGATGGACAGGATTTGGAGGAAAATGAGAAGAATTGAGAAAAAAATCATACAAATTGAAGGTGAACTTTCGAAAAATTGAAGTACACTAAAAAAATAACATTCATTCGAAAAAATGATTGAATTTAATTAATTTGGTGTACATTGACAAAAATTCAAGAAAATGCAAGATAATTTATAAAGATTCAGGAGAAATTAATGAAAATTCTGGCTAAATTCCAAATGAATTGAAAAAAAAATTCCATTGATTTCAGGAAAATTAGAGTGAATTTAGAAGCACTCAAGGAAATTCCAGAGAATTCGATTAAATTCAGACGAACTGAAGAATAATTTGAAAGAATTTAGGATGAAATTAGAACAATTCAACTGAATTGAACAATTTTTTTTAATTAAAAAAAAATTCCACTAAATTCAGATAAATAGTAGTGGATAGAATTAGTGAATTTAGAGGAATTTAAGGAAAATGAGAATTCTATGAAATATAAAAAATCAAGGTGAATTTCAAAAAAATTCAAGTAAACTGAAAAATTCCGAGACTATTTAAAATATCCACTGTATTAATTAAATTTTGAGTGAATTTAGAAGAGTTCATGGTGTTTTTTATAAAATTGAAAATCCAAAAAAGATTGAATTTTAATGGATCTCAAGGGAATTTCAAACAATTCATGGTAAATTCAAATGACTTAATAACATGCAAAAACAGGTATAGACCTGAATTCAAAAGCAGTTATCCCATGGGTTACTCTATAGAAAGAAAAGTGACTCAAAAGTGATTTGAAAAAAAGTGACTAAAAGAGACTCAAGAAAATCTAATCAAAATTGCATTTCAATGGATTTCAAGGAAATTCCGAAAAATTCAGGGTGATTTCAAATAACTTAATAACATGCGGAAATAGGTAAAGACCTAAATTTAACAGTGGTCATCCCATGGGTTACTGTATGGAAAGGAAAATGTCTTAAAAGTGATTTGAAAAAAGTGACTCAATAAAATCCAAAAAAAATTGTATTCCAATGGATTTCAAGGGAATTCCAAAGAATTCAGGGTGAATTCAAATAATGAAACAACATGCAGAAATGGGTATAGACCTGAGTTCAGTAGCGGTTATCCCGTGGGTTACTGCATTGAAAGAAAAGTGACTAAAAAGTGATTTGAAAAAAAGTTAATTAAGAAAATCCAAAAAAGAA
>JAUMHM010083472.1:0-13277 GCA_032362435.1 Melikaiella ostensackeni
CACAGTAAACGCTATACATGCGGTAGTGGACATTGCAAAGAAGGCAAGAATGGTAACTGTCAAGCGAAAAGGATTCTGCGCGTTGGTCAGCATTGACATACGCAATGCATTCAACAGTGCGTGATGAAAGACCTGCATCGAAGCCATGAGACGTGAAAAAGTGCCGACCTACGAGCGACACATGGAGCCTTGAAGAAGAAGTGGCATGCGGTCTTCCTTAGGAATCGCGGATAGGTCCTTTCGTTTGGAACTGCCAGGAGATCCTTTTATTTACAGAAGATTGTTCTAGGCGGACTCGAAGTCGCGTGGAGCAAGAGCCTGAAGTTCGTTGGAGTGTGATTTCGCCATTTTTCTTCCTGCCAAAGTAATAATGATAATAATAATAATAAGAAGAAGAAGAAGAAGAAGGTGAGTCGGTACCTTTGAAAAATTTTCCATGTATTTTTACCGAGGTTCTGGTATTTCGGATTCCACTTTAAGCCATAGGTTTCTCCATCATGCACTTGGCTGCAACTCAGCACGTGGATGGTGGGGTAAAAATTATACCAGACTACTTAGTATGTCAAATTATGCATATCAGTCTCAAAAGATCACTTGATTGCATTACCAAAATGCGTCCGCGACTCAGAGTGAGTACGCGCACAGACATAATGACGTAGCTAGCTAAGGCTTGAAGTAGAGACAATATGGAGAAATGTGCAAACAGGATGCACTGAGCATCCCAAAAAGATAGGAGCCAGTAGGGTACTGGCAGTATCTCTGAGAGCGGTTGTATTAAACACCTGTTGCATTGTAAGAAACCTTCCAGAACATCAGGATGTAGATGACTGCAACCCTATTGAGTAACAGAAGGTAGCTCTAGAAAAACATCCAGAGGCGACTGATGTCACCTTCAACGCTTTCGACCGCTGCGTACGATGGAGGTGAACGACGCATTCCAAAATACACCATACAACTAATTTTTTACCTACTACAACATCATCGTAGGTATTTCAAATTTCGCATTAAATTGTCAACATCTTTAGCTCATCAGGTACTCGTATTAGTTTGTGACAGATGATGAAACACCAGGTTCACACGAGAGAAAAGCTGCGAAGAAGAAATAACACAGCTCCACAAAAAAAAAAGTTGTCAGCCCTAGAAACCAAAATAGGCTTACCCTACGTTATTCAGGTCGAGGAATCCGAATCCGGAGTCGGTTTGGCTTCATCACGTCACATTTCGTCCCTAACCTCCAAAAACATGGAAAATCGCTGGTTTCAGGTGAAACATGATTCCCGTCTATGAAAAGTGGTCATATTCTATGTTTTCGAGGTCGCTGAGCACGAATGCAGAGTTGTTGTGGTTTTATGACGTCACACTTCGTCTCTAAGCTCAAAAAAACGTGGCAAATTGGTAATTTTATGTGAAACATGTATTTTTTTAAAGCAAAGTGATCGAATCCTACGTTTTCTAGGTTTCTGAGCCCGAATTCACAGCAAGTTCCTTCTAATTCACGCCCTTCCTGAGTATCGCACTTTTTTATCTTCGAAAGATCGACGTAATGGATCTCGCTTCCTTTTCACTGCTTTATGTACATGTTCTCTCTTCAATGTTCGACAAAAGTCTGCCGTCATGTTCATATCCCAACTCCCTTGGTAGTGACGTTCCATTTCTTTAATATCTCGATGGAATCTTACTTCATGCTCTTCACTGCAATCACCCAAATTCATTGGAAAATAGTCAATATGGGAATTCAATACATGTAACTTCAAGCTCATATTACATCCCATTTTACCGAAGTTCTGTTTCATATTTCTTACAATTCTTTTGTAATTATCACTCTTGTGGTTCCCTAAAAAGTTTTCAAAACCTTCTTGAGATTTAACCAAGCTGCTTTTCGCACTTTGTTCATAGTTGTGACAAAGTTCTGATCCCTACACATTTTCCGGACTAGCGGTCCATCGAATATTCCTGTTTTCAGTTTTGCATCCGATAGTTCTGGAAATTGTCCTTGAAGATACATAAAACAGCTGTCTTCTTCTTGTAGTGCTGATACAAACTGCTTCACCAAGCCCAGTTTTATGTGCAGAGGTGGCAGTAAAACTCTCGCCGGATCCACTAGTGGGAGGTTGATGATGTTCTCTGATCATGGATCAAAAGTTTCTCTGGCTGACCCATCAATCTTTTTATAATTATCAGGTATTGAAATCCCCATAAACCCGCCAATTGTGTTCTGAATATAGCAATTCTCTTCACAAGTGGGTTCTGTCCATAAAGTTGGACTTTTTGATTCAAGATCTCCAATATTTTTACTTTTATGCCAACGAGTCAATTGCGACCTACAATAGTCGCATATTTTATGTGACACTCATTCTTTATCCTGATCAGTAATTGTGAGATAATAACAATTTTCGTAAATCGTTCTGATCTCCACAAAAATTGTCCTAAGAGTTGGCAGCTCAAAGATCAACTTGTGATTTAGTACCCTTATTTGTTGAGTTGGGGATTTTTTGGTTTCATTCATAAGTGCCATGAGTATATGATAGACCAACACATACGGGATCCTGGCCCGATCGCAGGTGAGTCTGCCATCCTGGGAGTGATAACCCTCATACCTTCCCAGGGCTAAGTATGAGGGCTTTCCGACTTTAACGAGGACAAAGTCAACTCGTCGTCGGACACACTGTGGCTTTATCTTCACACCCTAATGCCCTCCTGCAAGGCAGTATGCTCCTACTGGCTTCGTTATTTCAACAGATAGTGATACGAATCATTTTACACATCTTCTTGCGGGGCAGTTTTCATGGTTCACAGAATCTGTCGGAGGAGCAGGATTTCGTCACTCGTTCAAGCAACAAAATCATACTGAGAAAAAATTTAGTTCAGCATTATCAAAATAACAAAGATGCATGCATCACCTGATATCACTGTGGGATCAAACAAATAATTATGCAGTGCGAAGACGTGCGAAATGCTGGTTCGCACTGTTGTCATCTGCCTATTCTGGTTTCTGGGGCTGACAAGTTTTTTTATGTGGAGCTGTGTAGTCCTCAAAAAAAAGGAAATGAGTAAAGGCATTGATTAATTTATAACTTATTCTATTTTAATTTATGCGAGGAGATGGAGGAAGAGCAGCTATTTCATTTCATTATTCTGACCTCTTTCATATGGTTGGATATCTCTTCATCTATCTTCACGTCAGCAGTAAATAATCTTCCAAGATCGACATAGTCATCTACGTGTTCTACTCTCTCTTCGTTCAAGGCAATAATAATACCTACCGAAGGATGGTGGTGATAGTGAGCTGCGTGACGTTCAGACAGATCTCATCGATCAACAAGCTGGCCAGCAAGAACGTCTGCGACAAATAGCAAACAGTGGAACATCAACTACCTGTATGTCTGCTGGGAAAGCTTTGGCTAGCGTGATCGACTTGCAGCCAATCACTTCAACATGAATAACGTACCCGGACAATCTCTCTATTTCTCTAGTTTTCACGCTTTCACGCGTCTTCAAACTAGCTCGTATAATAACGCACCAAACTCGGGTAGAAGAGTACAACTCTTCGGCCTGCACACTACTTTTATTATTCGAACTCTGTTCGGATTTTTCGAAATTTAGGTATTGAACCAGTCAACCAGGACTCAGTGTGCAGCGATGTCGGATTCGAAAATGCAATTATATCACCTGCCCACTGCTCCACTAGGGAGAGGAGAATCGGGACTCGAAGACGGGAATACAATTCCTTCACCTGCCCCTGCTCGCTACCGAGCCCCCGAGTTCCGGAGATCAGTCGCGCATCGACTTTCTTTTGTCTCCGTCAACCTCCTTCGCGACACCGCGCTCCCCTTATAATTGAACGCGTGGGTGGGAAGCACCACGTCTGCGCGTTTCTTTCTTCTTATTTCACGGGCCCGTCGTACACGGATGTAGTGCCGATTGCTATCGTACATGGGTAAGGTAGATATAACTTATATCTGCCCCCAATTTGAATTGAAATCACAATCATCTTATTGTGATTAAAATTTAAATTATATCCTAATTTTGTCTATCTGTTTTTTTGTTTTCTTTTTTTCTTTTCATTCTTCACATAATCATTCTATTTCCGTTCATGTGCTGACTATATCCTCTATTCAACTAGTTTCATGTCTTTTTCTAGCTTTGACCTTTCTTTATGAAAAGTAATATATACATTATCACTGCATGTTGATTTACATTTATTTATTCTTCTCTCCTCGTTTTTTCCAACGGCACGAGGAGACATACTTTGACTGGACTCTAATTTCTGTATACTCTCCACTGATGCGCCCCCGCCTTTCCCATCCTCCTGATGGCCGCTTTCCGCTTCTTGTTGCGTCTCATCAGTTCAATAGGACTCAGGTTGGCCTCGGTAGCAATGTCTGCATATAAACGGTCTTGTCGCGTCATCCTCCTTTGTGGCATTGCTTCCTCCGGCTCGAAATTTTTCTCATTACTATCTCCTTCTGATACCCGTTGCTCATTTGATAACCCTAATGGATTGTGGTTTCATTCTCTTCCTATGCTTGTGCTATCTTTGATGTCTTTCTGCAGCTATCTCACAGGCTGCAGGGGCTCTTTGCACGTCACCACTTGTATCGAGTTGAGACACCTCATTTTATTATTAATGGCCGCTGTCCGGACCTTTCGTTGCATAATTTTGGCCAGTGAGTGACGAAGTGATATTTCTCTTCCTCGTAAGTACGGGCCCTTGGGTTTGCGTCCCCACGCTCCTTCCAGTGTCTAGGGTACTTATATGGGTAGCTGCTTGCATTTTATCTTTCTTTCGACTTGTTTCTTCGGTAAAGTTGTGCAGTGTTCTGACTTGTCTCAAAAAGACGCTGCCCTCTGAAGCTTGTCTTTTCATACCCCCATCTTTCATCCCTTTCCTTCATCTCATTATCCTTCTTCATATAGCATCGATAACTTGCTCATTTCTCCGAGTGGGGTCTTTTACTGTTGTTGAGTTGTCACCTCCCACTCCTGAGCCTTTACTTAGATTCACACAAGTACTTCTTCATATCATTCACGTCTTACTGTCCCCTCTCCTGTCTCGTATCCACGTGTTCTAGAATGTAAGTGTTCTTCCTGATCGTTTCCTTTACCTGGAAGGGTCCTTCATAGAGAGCGAGAAATTTGGCTATCCTATCTTCTTGTGCGTTTGAAACGTCACATGCCTTCACGAGCACCTTTCCTCCCTCTCCAAATTCTATGTCTCTGTTCTTCTTTCGATTTTTTTGTTTTCCTTTCGATTGACCCCCTTCTCAAATCATTTAAATCTGCTCAAGTCTCTCACAGGGTTTCTCCAAGATCTTTGGTTTAATTCATTTTTCCCAAAATCTCGATGGTTTGCAGCCCCACAAAGCCTCATATGGAGTCAGTGCTATTGTGTCGTGATGCGACTCATTGATTATAGTTACTATGCGGTCTATGTAAGCATACCAAGAGTTATGTTTTTCTGGCGTAAGTAGGGCACGGAACACTTTTTCTAACTCCTTGTTCCCCTATATGATAGAACCTTTTTTGGTTTACCTATCTGAGTTATGAATTCGTCCATTTCATGTATCGAGATTTCACTTGTAACCTCTTTTACTGGATGTGATTTCACGTATTCGGTGAAAGTATGCATCATTACCAAAGCATGTTGATAGCCATATTTTGTTTTTATTAGAAGTCCAAAGTAATCTATTGTTACTAATTCGTAAGAGTTGGTACATTTTCTTTGGTCCCAAACGCCCATACGCTTCATGACTCTCCCATGTTAATTTTCGAATCGTCTTTTCAGCGAGGTGATACTCAAGGTCCTCTTTTATCTTATGAAAAAGAATTTCTGCCATAACGACATTCCTGTTTTCTTTTTTAGTATTTTCTTTAGTGTTATTGATGATTTCGCGGATCCTCTTGCATTTTCCTTGAGAGTTTTTTATGTTCTTAAAGTATCCTTCCAATTCCTCAGAACATTTATGCCTCAATTCATGTATAGTGACTTCATAAGGTCCTCTCTCTTTGTCTCATTCTTTGTCAGGGTGTACATACCTTAGCAGATCGGCTGCGACATTTTACTTTCCTGGGTAGTGTTCCATTTCAATTTGGTAATCTTGTATTGCCAGCATCCATCGTATCAGCCTCGCATTTCCAAAATGACATGTCATATGAAAGGTCAATGCCATGTGATCGGTTTTATTAATTATTATTGCTCCTGCTAAGTAGGTACAGAACTTCTGCAGAGCCCACACAATTGCTAGCAGCTCATTCTCTGTTGAAAAATAGGCGAGTTCTGCACCTTCTAATGTTCTGCTTGCCAGTGTAATAATTTCTTTCTCTTTATCCTCATTTGGGTGATATAAGATGACTCCTAAAGCATAACCACTTGCGTCGGTTCCCAGGTGATAGTCCATTTTTGGATCTGGAAAGTATAATGTTACCGACTCTCAAAAAAGTCGTTTTACTTCTTCAGTGCTTGATTGTATCTCTTCATTATACCTCCAGAGAGCTCCTTTTTCATAAGTGTTGTCAGAGGGACTGTTTCTGCTGCGTGCTGGTTGCTGAATTTTGAGTGAAAAGTGATCAATCCCAAGAATCCTCTGAGTTGTTTAATATTTTTCGCAGGTGGAAAATCTCGGATTGCTTTCAACTTCTCTGGATTAGGTTCTAATCTTTGCGTAGTCAATATGAAACCCAGAAATCTCGTTTCTGTTTCAAATAAATTTAATTTATCCAAACGTAAGGTAATTTCTCATGTGCTGAGTTGATTCAGCAGTTCTTCCAAATGTGTTAAGTGCTGACTCTTTGATTCTGAAATTATGAATATGTCATCAACAAACGTAATGACATGATCTCCAATTGCCTGTACCTGTATTGTGTGACCCAACACTCCTACTAGTGCAGCGGTACTTGTTTTTAATCCAAATGGGACTACGTCGAATTCACAACTTTTCCCACGGTGTTGAAGAGCTGTGTATTTTTTTGAATTTTTGTGCAACGGCACTTGCCAAGAACTACTCGTCATATCAAGGCTTGACATTACACTGTGTGACAAAAAAAACTACATGCACATTCGATCCTCTCGTGGATCATATAATCCATATACCTGAAATGTTCCTTCGGTTGCTGCGTCTCCATCTTGATATCCATCTAAAGACGCGGTTCCTCCCCGTTTTCCTGAATCTGGGCGGTTGATGAAGCGATCTCCTTTTGTGTGTTTCCTTCCTCCTCCTTATCAAAGTTGATGTTCTTTATTTGATAAGTAGGCGAGCGAGGGCAGCACCCTCCATCTATCATTAGGTTTTGGTTATCCCCGTGCCCAGGGGCCTCTCTGTTGTTTTGGTACCTATTCGCTCTCATCTGATTATTTTGTTGATTAGGAGCAGGTGCTCCCCCATAGATGGCTCCGCTTCTTTATGCCTGTCCTCCATTTTCTTCGGTCGCTTCTCGTTCTTTCTGTGTCGATGGATTTCCTTTTTATTTTTGTGTATATTTACTTCTTTGATAGTTTGGTCTATATCTGTTTGCTCCTCAGATTCTTTCATCACTGTTGTCTTTGACCGAGTGTCTTTTTTCTTCAGCCTGTCTATTTGGTCCGAGTTTTATTTCAATACTGTTTTTTCTCTAGTTTTATTCCTACTTACTCACTTTGAGTTCCTTTTCTTATTTATTTTGTTCATGTATCATGTTTTTATAGCACCGTTTTTATTTACCTTTGTCCTTTTTTCACATTAAATTCTTCTAATTCACTTTGTTCACATATCGGGTTCTTCTTTAACGCTGTTCTCATTCACGTTTCTCCATTTTTTTAACATAAACTTCTTTTCATTCACTTTGTTCACATTTCGATTCCTTCTCTAACACTGTTTTAGACCACTTTTGTCCTAGTTTTTTCTTACATACCGCTCTTTTTTATTCACTTTTTTAAGTATTGAGTTTCTCTTTTAATACTGCTGCTACACATTTTTTCTTGTTCTGAGAATTCATCTAAATTTTTCATTCCATTGAGTATGCTTTCCTGACTTGTAGGCGGTTGAAGTTGAATTTTTCTAAATTCTTTTTTTGCCGAAAAGCCTACCTAGTGCCTCCTGTGCACTCATTTCGACATAATTTCCCTGCCTTACTCCTAATACAATTTTTTTTTGTTTGAACCATTGATTTTCTCTTAAAAAGAGTAATTCATTTGGATCCTTTATTTCAATTGAAAAACTTCTCGAGTCCCACGTTTGGGCGCCAATGAAAGATATTTCATTACCCCCATTCTTCTTAACACTATTTCTCTCTCTACTTCTCACATTCTCATATCTAAAATCTATTTACTAAATATACTCAAGGTCATCGGGAGGAGAAATAAATTATTCGCTTTTATCGGGTACAAAATCCCATGAACTGGGATATTTATTTACTTATTCCAAACAAGAAATTATCCTTTCATCATTTTCAAAACTATCGTTCTCGCACGGAAAACATGTATTATTTACGTAAAGTTTTCCCTAGAATTTAAATTTCCATTCACATTCTACTATTCTTGGATTTTAAAATCACGTTCTATCTCATTTTTGAAATACAATCTTTCGAAACTACGCACTTGGGCTTCTTCAGAGCAGTTCGCGTTCTAGGGTGCCGGACTCGGGTAGAAGTGTGCAACTCATCATCCTGCCCACCATACCTAAAATTTCGAATTTGTCTCTGGTAAAGATTACACGGAAAATCTCTCCATTTCTCTAGTTTTTACGCTCTGGCGCGTCTTAGAGCTAGGTCGTATAATAACGCATCAAACTCGCGTAGAAGAGTACAACTCTTCGACCTGCCCACTGCTTTTATTATCCGAACTTTGTTCGGATTATTCGAAATCTCCGTACTGCACCAGTCAACTGGGACTCAGGGAGCAGCGGACTAGGAGTCAAGAATGCAATTCTATCATCTGCCCACATCAGGACTCGAAGTCGGAAATACAATAACTTCACCTGCCCCGGGAGCTCCTCCGGGTTGTTGCTGGCTCGCTAGCGAGCCTCCGAAGGCCGAAGATCTGTCGCGCACCGACCCTCTTCGATCTCCGTCAACCTCCTCCGCGACACCGCGCTCCCCTTATCATTGAACGCGTGGGTGGGAAGCATTGCGTCTGCGCGTTTCTTTCTCATTTTACGGGCCCGTCGTACACGGTTGTAGTGCCGATTGCTATCGCACAGGAGTATGGTAGATATACCTTACAAGCTGTAGGAAAATTTACTTTCAAAATGGGAAACAGCAAAGTTGTAGATAATGTTTTCTCCGCGAAGAAAGTCATCACTTATCAGAATTCGACCATTCTCCAATAACTGGTAAGAAGCAATCGTAAGAAAAAATTAAATTGCAAGATACATTATGAAAATAAAAGTTCTTCGTACATTTTAAATCTTTTTTATCAAAAATGTTTTTTATTTGAATTGTCGTCATCAGTAATAGTATTTGTGTACATCCATATTAAAAGAGCCGACTTTGTCAATTCTGACAATAGACATGCAGCTTGGTTACCCACGCTCAGAAAAAAAAGTTCAAGAAATTTCTTGTTTGCAGAATTTTGGAATTTTTTTGAGTTGCAATTTTTCTTACATGCCTGCGGGTCAAAAAAGTCTTCCCAATTTTTCGTGAATCGTAATCGATAATTTTCTAAAAGATAATTCCCATTTAATTCACCTCAGTTTTCGGAAAATGTTCTTAACACCTCTGTGGATAGGGGAAGAATTTTTTCGGGGACTTGAAAACTTTTCCTCAACAAAAATTCACTAGGAAAAAAATTCCTAAGACCCAGAAATTGAAGTTGCAGAGACAGCAAATCCTCAAACTTTTTATTCTGGTGTTTAATGGAATTATCTCCAGAACTTGTGGTATAAACATTTTTTCAAGCAGGTGTGGGCGTTTTAGCATAAAAGTACACTTAAAAAAATCGAGGAGACCCAGAAGTCGAAATTAGAATTGCAGAAAATTTCCAAAATTTGATATTTGTATTTATTAGAATTATCAAAAAAATTTGTTCTTGCTGCTCTATGAGGTAGAGCAGATTCAGCGTGTCAATAATTCTGTTTGTGCAGCATTACTTTCTGAGAATGGTGGAGGTGTTGTAGCTTATTTACAATTTCAGAAAATTGCCTATTCAGTGTTACAATGAAGTTGAGAATTTTGCACATGGAATGGAGGGTGTACAACTCCTGACAAATGCTACTCCGGAAACTGCGATATGCTCAACTTTCATTTCGAACATCTTCCGCATAATTTTATAATTGACATATAAGTCATCGATTTTTATATATATATATGTATATGTATGATATGTACCTAGGCTAGTACATATTTTCTTGGTAGAGAAAATATAGATTCCAGAAGATTTCATTTCTTTAAAAATTATTCGAAAGTTATTGCATTTCCACTATTTTGGACACTTTCTGATTCTCTGAAGCACGAATTGCTTTAGTCCACTGAAAGCTGTACCTCTTCGCTCAGCTTGAATCTAAATAACTGAGAATTTTTTTTTGTGTGAAAATTCTGACAGATCCTAATTTTGAAGTTCCAATTTATTCTGAGAATTCCTTTATGGTTATTCTTCATATTTAAAAAAAACTGGACTGAGTATGTGTTTACTGCTAGGAAAATTCTTTTTTTTCCAAATTACTGCAAATTTTCTTATTGAAATAGTAAATGACCAAAGAGACAGTTGCGGAGTCATGGCCATCAGAAGTCGATTTTGGGGGAACAATTTTTTTTTTAACAAAACATTCTAGATTTTTTTAAATAACGCATTTCCTATGCATCGCTGGTGACATAAAAATTGATCGTTTGCCAGAATAACTCATTTTCTGAGCACTGGAAGTAAAGTTTTCAAAAAATAAATTAAAGAGAAATTAATTTTAAGTGAATCTGAAAAAAACAATACGCTAGATCTAATAGCAAGAAAACTATGGCGTTCTGAAAATTTCCCTTTCAGTGGAACTATGTTGTAAGTTTACAGAAAATAAGTTATTTTGGAAAAAGTGAAATTTTATATTGAAAATTGATGTTCAAGAAGGAACAGATTGAAATCAGGCAGGCAGGCTCACTTCAAGTCGTAAAATTTCTCGGCGAACAATGAAAAAAAATATAAGAATAAAAATATGTTGTTTTTCAGAAGAAATAAGGCGACACTTATTTTTCCAATTTGGAAAATGAAATTTGTTGCGATTTTATAAGTATTTTTATTATGAAGTTTGAAAAAAAATTTCTATAAACAGATTCTATAAAATGTTATGTGAAAACTTTGTTCATTTCAATAAGTTATACAAAAAATTCCTCTTACTTTTTAATGATATCTTTCATCGTTCGCGAAAAAAATTTGAAAATTCATGTTTTCGAAAAAATGTTCTTGTGATCACAAAAATGTTTTTTCCTGCACAATACTTAAAAATCGTCTTTCTTATATAGGCATTTCCAAAAAGTATTAGAAAAAGTGAATAACGTGGGATATTAAGAAGACATTCTCTAAGTTTCATGCAGGCCAATTCAATTTTATGGCAATGGGAATTTTTGGTCGGAAAATTATACTTTTTGTTTTATCTCGCGAACGATATAAGATGTCATCGAAGAGTTAGAGATATTCCTTCAGAACTTTCTTAAATAAGCACACATTGTTTTTAGCATTTTTTCAAATTGGTCATTTTCTGTAGGAAAAATGAAAAAATGAAATTTTGCGAAAGACAATTTCTCTTGATTTTTCCATTATCAATACAAAATTAGGGTTGTGAATCAAATAACTCCACGTGTTTCAATACTTATATTTTCTCCATTTCCAAGCGTTAGCTTATGAATACGTTATAATAGTGGTTCTGATGTAGTTCATTTGAAAGTTGTAAATACTGCCTTTTTATTGTTTCAAAAAAGTTGAGAATTTTACACATGTAATGGCGGGAGGAGCATATAACCAGTTCTGGAGTTCTTGGCTCTAAGCAGGCATGAATCCAGGGTGGGGGCACGACTGCTTGCCCCCACAAAGGTCCAGGTTCGAATTCTAATTTTTGTGGAAAGGTAGTATGAATTTTAGATTGTCCCCCCATCCTTTCATGCCCCTCCCAAAAATCCCTACTCCAGATTTGTACCTGTTCTGTATATAAGCCGCGAACGAAGCAGAAGGGGTCGCTTCTCAATCAAAATGGAACTTACAATCATCACCCTCTTCGCTCTGTTCTGCATGGCTCTTTTCCTTGGAGCCGCTTCGCAACCAGGTTGTACTTACACAAAGACTACTCTACCGTGTTCTTCTGGTAGAGACTGTTGCTCCGGGATGTGCAGTAAGTTGAACTTTCATTTCAAACAACACCTGCCTAATTTTTCATGAATTCCAACTTCCGAAAATTGTACAAAAAGCTTTTTGAGGAAATTCCATATGGAAATTCTTTTGCTGATCCAGCATCAATTCGTTTCCTGAATATCAGAGTCGTAGGAAAGCCCAGTGATTTTTATGAAACTTGGTTCAACGTTTTTGTTGGGTGAGTAAAATTTATGGGTGAAATGGTTTGCCTAAAATTTTCAAAATTCAGGAATCTTCAATTTCATCAAGTCTCATAAAAATCGCTCCTACAACACTCACACTCAACCCAGAAGCAAAAGGGTTTGCACCTTACGGTAATTTTCTGCTTGAGCTTCTATACAAAAAGTGTTTTAGAAGTTGAAAATCTTACATGAACTGAAATCGTTCAATATTTTTTAAAAATGGCAAAAAAAGCTAGTGCGATGTTTGTTTTGAATCTACTCAAAACTGAGTTTTCTTTGATTAGTTTACTATCAGCTTTTACCAGCGGTGCATAGTAAATGATTTATTTCACAAAATCTATAATTTTGTTTTGTTTCTCAATTATTTGCTCAAAATTGACTTCCTCCGGTCACAACCCCGAAAATTTAAGGAATATAGAAGGCTTTTAGTTCTCCTAAGATACTTGGAGCACTTTTTTGGATGCTAAACTAAATGGTATGAGCCAGTATACTCGAATTCAAAGTTAATGCATAAGCACATGCATTTCCATATAAAATTTATAGAAGTTTTTGTAAATTTTTAGTGCTGAGTGATTCTCGAAGTTTTCAAGGGGTTAAACAATTTAAAAAATTGTACAATTGAAAAAGTGAAGCTGTCATTTTACAAACCTTATTTTAGCTCATTTTTATCTATCGCATTATTATTTTCTAATAAATAGCTTGAAGAAGCACGTACGAGGGCAAGTAAAAAGTAAGGTTCCCACATTTTTTTCAGGTGTAAGACATTTTTTATTGAAATTGCAAATTACACCATC
>JAUMHM010083474.1:0-13275 GCA_032362435.1 Melikaiella ostensackeni
GCATTTCAGCCAATGACAGAGTGTCTGAGGATGACTAGAAGGCTGTTATGGGCTGGAATGCCTAGTGACAAAACGCAGAACTCAGAAATAGCAGAATAACGCGATAATGGGACCTCACAAGTTCCATTATTTTGAGGTTATGTTGGTTATTTTCTGGGAGGAATGGATTATTTCATAGAAAAATCACTAATAGCATTTTCCACTACTTACATTTTTTTACACTTAGTGTAGCTTTTTCACCAATCCCGAATCTCCTTTTCGGCAATCTAGCCTCAAAAAAGAACATTTCTACACCGGGTTTGCTACGGACCAATGACCATCGATTTCGCTACACGAGCTCCATGAGGTCGTGTAGCAGAAGCCAAAAAAATAGACGTATTACGAATATCCGGTGTAAAAATGTCTTTTTAAAGATTAAATTGCCGAAAAGGAGATTCATGATTGGTATAAAAGATACACTGAGAGAAAGAGAAATACAATCAGTAGAAAATGCTATAAGATCGTTTAAAACCTCACAAGTTCCATAATTTTAAGGTTATGTTGGTTGTTTTATGCAGGAAATGGATTCTTTTATAGGAATGTTACTAAGTCCCTTCAAAAATTCACATCGTATGTTACTTCTTTTCTTCTTCCAATTATTGAATAAAAATGTGAATTACCGTTTCATATTTTTTCAGCAATTCAAGGAAGAGCAAAAGAATAAATTTTGAAAATATAACCTCGGAATCACCAATCCATTCAATTGGCGAATAGGAACCATCTTTTTCCATCGAAATAATATTCTCGCGAAATAATATAATTTTTCCGCAAAAATTTGCAAACATAACTTCGAAATCAGCAAAGCAGTTAGTTTTTGACAAGACCTGATCATTTTCGCGAAATAACATAATTCTCCCGCCAAAATATACAACCATAACCTCGGAACTAGCATAGCTATATCGTGTATCTTTTGCAACTTCTACTGCAGCTCCCTCTGTGACGGACGTTTTTAAAATCAATTGCCGACATTTTCACTTTTACGAATGCGAGTTCTCATCTTATATGTTCGTAATTCTGTGTTTAAAAGTGGGATTCACTTTTGCATTTCATGCTCCACGCGACGCAAAGCCGATTTCTAGCTGCATACTTTGACAGTTAATAAGGTTAGATTCTAACCCACCACTAATCGCCCAGTATAATAATTAATAAATATTTATTAATTAACAATGGTGTATTACAGTGAACCAACATGCAATTACAATCACAATTTGTTCTTAAATCATAATTTGGATTGTCCGCCAAGCACAGTGGTACGAACATGACTGTCAAGCATTCCTGTATAATCTCATATCGGGACAGAAAATCTTGACACTTGGGAAAAAGTAGCTCTCTCTTAGTGGAAAGAAATCCCTCTTAGTTCGCATTAAGCAAAGCTGATTCGAAATATTTCGACCTGCTCAACGACGTTTGTCCTACCTCGGTGAAAATTTTGTTGTTGTTATAAGAGCAACAAATCTGTAGAAAATCGCTGTTCTCCATGCCTAGATTTGGATGGTCAACTTGCAGCTCTTCCTAACGTCTCAAAAATGTCCGGAAAAGTTGGAAAAAATTCAAGTGGATTACTTGACTATTTGTAAATGCAGCCCAGCTTTGAAAATCAAATAATATAAAAAATTGTGGTCACCAGAATTGTTAATACAATAAAAAATTATCTCCGTCTTGAATAGAGATATCGAGACGAATCAAGGGTTGAAAGAAAGAGCTCAGTACACTGATAAAGCACGGACCAGTAAAAAGTGGATAAAATTGTATATTTTCCTGCAAATTCAATTCTCATAATTCGGACTTTAATGAGCTAAAGTCTCGTGAGGGAATAGCAGTACAAAGAACGGCGAAGACTTGATGAAAAAAAGGGTCTGCTTCTGTACGGTTCACAGCAGAGTGTATAGGTCAGACGTTAGAGTCTATGTCTAGGACTAGACCTGGCCATATGGTTGTAGTTTCCTTTGCAGTTAGCAGCTTTTCAGAAGTCAGTATATTATACATACTAAAATTTTATTCCACGTCTGCAATAATGATTAACTTGGAATTGCATTTTTGTAAATAGTGTTAAATAAGGCATGATTTTTTCCAATTGATTGAAAAGAATATCAAAGTAGAATAGAATTGATTTATTCATTTGCAAGTTCCTACAATTATAACATTCCTTGCTCTGTATATATACATGCAATTTTAAACCTTGGAAATGAATTATAACACATTTGTGAACTTGGAAGTATTATTATTATTTTATATAATTGAGAATCTATACAGATTATTTCTTTGATTCTTCTCAACTCGTATAAAATTCAATCACAAATAACTGTTTCTATTAAATATTATTAAAAAATAACACTTATTAATAATAATATGTATAATTTGTCCAGCAGCAACTTTACTGACACATCAATAATAAGCGTGGTATAATTTTTCGTAATTTGAAAAATGTTATTAATTTATATATGCAAATTAGAAGTAATTGCAAAACAATGATAATTTTCGAATATTTTGTACACAAAACACTGAAAGTTTGATGAAAAATTAATTGATAATTTTTGAAGTCTTTACATGTTTTACATTTGTGGTTCTGTACTCATACATGGACATTCTGTCCAAAAAATATAGATACCTCAATTTTTGTACATATTATAGTGAAAATCTCAGCTGGAAAAAAATCTAAAAATATGGGACAAAGTACATATTGGAGATAAACGTTTTGCCTACACTGACACAGATTTTTAAAATTATTTTCTGATGAGTGAAAGGTTAAAAAGTACCATTATAACACCATTCACAAAAATGTAATTCTAAGTTAATTATTATTGTAGACGTAGAATAAAATTTGAGTATGTATAATATTCTGACTTCTGAAAAGTTGCTGAATCAAAATTAAATTACAACCATATGGCCAGGTCTAGTCCTAGACCTAAACTCTGACCTACACTCTGCAGTAAGCCATACAGAAGCAGACCCTTTTTTTCTTCAAGTCTTCGCCGTTAAAGGCAACCTGGTAATGGACACCCGACATCCTTTTCTTTGTACTGCTATTTCCTCACGAAAATTTAGCTCATTAGGGTCCAAATTATGCGAACTTAATTTACAGGAAAATATACAGTTTTATCCACTTTTTATTGGTCCGTGCTTTATCAGGGTACTGAGCTCTTTCTTTTAACCTTTGATTCGTCTCGATATCTCCATTCAAGACGGAGATAATTCTCTATTGTATTAACAATTCTGGTGACCACAATCTTTAATATCATTTGATTTTCAAAGCTGAGCTGCATTCACAAATAGTCAAGTAACACTTGAATTTTTTCCAACTTTTCCGGACATTTTTGCGACCTTAGGAAGAGCTGAAAGTTGACCTTCAAAATCTAGGCATGGACAATAGCGATTTTCTGCAGATTTGTTGGTCTTACAACAACAAATATTTTTTCACCAAGGTAGGAGAAACGTCGTTGAGCAGGTCGAAATATTTCGAATCAGCTTTGCTTAATGCGAACTCAGAGCGATTCCTTTTCACTAAGAGAGAGCTACTATTTTCCAAGTGTCAAGATTTTCTGTCCCGATATTAGTGCTTTAGGTCGAATGTCTTCAAGCCAAAAATTCACGTTCGTGAATGTGCTTTTATGTACACAAACACTATAAACCTGGAAAAGATGTTTACAGAAAAGTCCTTGTATCATTTCAAATCACATAAAATCTTTACAACTTGAGTTTATTCATTCAATATATTCGTTATTGTATCCATTACAAATACATTATGACTTCAAGTTTTTTATTAAATTATAATAATTGGCAAATGAAAAGTTACTTCTCTAAAAACTTGTTTCTTTTCGTGCCAATCTGTCAACAAAAGTAATTCTTTTGGACGATATAATTTGATTCCTTTGGACACATTTTCGAAAATCATTGAATTTCACACCGCAGTAATTCTGTTTTGTTGCATCTCCATTGGAACCCGAAAATTGATTCTTTTTAACACTCTAGTTTCGTCTGTGAGGCATCGAAACTCGCATTTTTAATGCGGGTGTTACAAAAAAGAATACCTGAGGTAGTTTGCTCGAAAATTTTTTTCCGAAGGGAATATTTTGAATTTACTCTATTTCTGAAGTTTTTTGTGAAAGAAAAATTGGTAAGCTTTTATAATAATGTATACCATTTGGCTTATGTTTTAAAACTAGAGTGCTTTTACAATTGCGGAACAATACATTGTCCATTATTAAATTAGGACTTTAAACTCTATTTAATAAATAATCTGCTTTATGAAGTTCATTCAGTTCAAAACGAAATTGATGTGAATTGTAAGGAAATATTACATTCTATTGTGTAGGAAACTATATGCTTTCTAAAATAGAGTCAGTGAAAAATCACTGAGAATCAGATTTAGTGAATAATCACTGATTCTCAGTCAATTTTCACTGATTCAAATAGCTTAAAGTATGTCGCTGATTCTCAGTGAAATTACATTGATTCAAATTAAAAGAGTCCTACACGTGCTTTGGATAACCATTGCGTGTTGGCGTGAAAGTAATTTGATGGTATCTTGAGATCTCTGACACATATTTCCAGATTTATATGACGGCATATCTACATTTTTTTTCTTAAAGAATCGCAGATATTATGTCCCTTCTATAATTAAGTTATGCTAATAAAATTAGTTTAATTGAATTATATGTAATGTATCATTTAAAAGTTCATGTAATTTTGGCTCTTCTTCCATATGTAATGTATTGCATAATTTTGTCTTTTTTTAAGCCCACAGTTCAAAAATCTACAGCCCTTGCATTCACAAAACCATTATTTATGTATGTTTTAGTACGACCTGGAATGTTTTAAAATGTAGCAGAATGAACCGGAATGCTTTAGATTGTTTTGCGATTCTGAAATATTCTGGACTGCTGTAGAATTGTCTTTTATAGGATATTATAGAATGGTTTCTATAATTTTCTAGAACGTTCCGGAATTAATTTGATATATTATTCTGGACTGTCCTGATTTTTCTTAGGATTTTCATAAATGTTTGAGATTCTTCAATTTTGAAATGTTTCTGCATTTTCTAGAATATTTCGTGATTATTTTCATATGTTATTCTAGAATTTTCTAATAAAAAAAGAATTTTATGGAATTGTATGGACATTTCTAGAATATTTTAGAACTATCAAGTACACAGTGAAAAATAATGTTCGAAATGATACAGGAATCCATATCATTTTGATGTGCAACAAAAATGATACCGAAATCAAGAGCATTCTGATCTGAAACTTGATAACAGAATATATCTTCTGTTAAGTTTAGTTGTCACTTGCACGCGTTTAGACAAAATATTTAATTTATTACATTCGCACCAAAATCTGGCGACCATTTTGCTGATGCTGACAGATGACCCTGAAAGCAAATCAAAATGATCCGATTGAACAGATCATTATGAGCTCGAGAGTCAAATGATCGCTGGAGCAAAATGCTCTGCAACAAAAATAATCATTTTTTTACTGTGTACATTCTGAAACGTTTTAAAGTGTTATGGATTAATTTGGAATTTTGGAATATTATAGAAATTTCAA
Organism: Melikaiella ostensackeni; assembly: GCA_032362435.1. Lineage (NCBI taxonomy): Eukaryota > Metazoa > Arthropoda > Insecta > Hymenoptera > Cynipidae > Melikaiella > Melikaiella ostensackeni. Next base: position 5,583 of record JAUMHM010083474.1, read on the forward strand.
TTTGGAGGTTTAAAATTACTGCACGCAGAAAAAAAATCTGTTAATGTTACAGAGGTCCTACGTTAAAATAGTGACAGCATAGCTTTTCTGTAGAGCTTACCCAATTTTATGTAATCTTTAGAGAATTTCTAGGTAGCTTACAGATTTACGGCTATTTTCTGTTAATTTTATAGGAATATTCATTACATCATACAGAAAATTCTGCAAATCTCACAGGATTTTCTGTGAACATTACAGAAAAATGTATGCTGTCACCGTTCTGTAAGATATGCAGACACTTTTTTCTCCGTGTGTCAATGCATGGTATTCCCTCTACTCTTTTGTGATATTTTGAAAAATAGGTCTGAAATTTAAAGAAATTGAGCTGAGTCAACATATGTGACCGGCTCCAAAGAAAGGAGTCTAGTGGCTAAAAAATCGATTTTCAGGTTTTGACTATTTGAGCATTCGGAAATCTTGTATCTTTACATGCAGTTTGTCCGAGATCAATTGATCGAAATTTCGCGAAGTTAGACAGTTCTTTAAATTCGGATTCAGCGACCTAAAAAACAAACCCTTTGTGGGCATCTTCTCAAGAAAGTCCGAGTATGATACATTATTAGGATTTCGTAGCCCCGCACAGTGGCAAAATTAGCCTAAAGTCGAAAACTCGAAAAAATAAATCTAGTATTTTTTGGTATCTAGACACATTAAAGTAGCTGATTATAAAGTATGGCATTGATTTATCAATTATTCTTCGAGAAATCGCGCTTTAATTTCAAAACTTTTAAACCATTTTTTACCATGCCTTTAATCAAATATTTTACGAACTAGCGAATATTTCGACACATAAGATAAATTTTTCATTTTTATAGTATTAACTAACACGTACAATATTCGAAGGAAAAAAACTCATCCTCAATTCTTATTTTGTTGTGAGAATATGAATCGTAGTGTCACATTTTTGGAAAAAATAAAATTACATCTACTGCCGAGTACGAAGAAACTGCAAAAATTCCTCATATTGTCCTATTATCATTTCCTAGGAGTTTTTTTAGTTACAGATTACTCATTTTGTAGGGGGTTTTCGAGTCACAGATTACAAAGTGTAGGTCAAAAACTTAAAATTCTAAATTGCAGATCCAATATGGTGACTAAAGTTTATAAAAAATTATCCGATTTGGACAGGCCCGTGGCGAGAAAATACGGTCCCGGGGGCCACAACTCACGGGACCCCTCCTCTTTGAAAAAATTTTTCAGCATAGCAAAAAAAAAAGATTTTTTATGATAATTTTGTTGCATAACTTTCTATCAAGGTAAAAGATTTCGAGGACTATTAGATCAATAGTATTTAGTTTGAAGGTATTATTACAAAATTACAGTTTTTACCGAAAATCTGTGCCCCTCCCAAAAGTTCGGGCCCGGGGGGAAACACCCTCACACATCCCTATCGATGGGCCTGGATTTGTATAAAACTTATAATCCAGGGGTTTTCCGAGTCACAGGTTCCAAAATTTGGGTTAAAATGTTAGAATTAGAAATTGCCGACTCAATACGTCGACCAAAATTTATTTAAAAATCACCCGATTTGTATAAATCTTATTTTGTAGGGTGTTTTCCTATCACATATTACAAATTTTTGGTCAAAAAGGTAAAATTCAAAATGGCGGATCCAATATGGTGACCGAAATTGATAACAAATTATCCGATTCGTATAAAACTCCTCATCCAGGGGTTTTCGGAGTCACAGATTCCCAAGTTTGGGTTAAAATGTTATATGTAATTCGAAATTGCCGACTCAATACGTCGACCAAAATTTATAAAAAATCATCCGATTTGTATAAAGCTCATTTTTTAGGGGGTTTTCCTTTCACAGATCACAAATTTCGGGTTTTTATCCAACTTAAGGTGAAAAATATTTGGAATTTACTGTGCGCGTTTTTCTCGAAAACTTCATTTTAGCCACTAGACCCCTGTCTTCGGATCCGAACACATATGTAGAGTTCTCTATAAGATTTTAAATTAATTTTAGAACGAAATTTTTTGTATTTATATCATATAGGGTGATCTGAAAACGCAATTCGGATGACTAGACATTCTCAAATCGATAGAAGGTGGAGGTTTTTAGTGCGTAAGGCATTTATTTTAAATGCGGTAGCTCAACGCGACAGTTTTATCACGTGTTGTAAAACAAACCTAATCTCCCGCTGTGATACCGTACTTGTATCTGCTCGCGTATATTTGCACGTACATAGGTACTTGTTCGTAGGCACAATACCATGTTTTCCTGCATTTCTCCTACATTTTTCGTCTTCAAGTTGCATATTTTTATATATCGTTGGAAGGTTCTCAAAGCTATTAATTGTTATTAATTATTATTACTATTAACTATCATAACACAGGCCGATAAAAATCAACATTTTTTTGTACCCAAGGACTGGACTAGGAGACCCCGAAGGACTTTGATGTCGTAAAACCGAATGCGTTGTCCAAATCTTTATACGTCAGGATTAAGAGATATCCTAACCTAAAAGTGGAAAAATGGCCTTTGTCAGCAATATGTGAAAGAATCGTTTAGTACTCTTTTTTACCTTTCATTTCCATTTTTGATAATCCCGAAGTGAATCTTTTTCTCCGAGACATGGCACATTAACCATTTCAGTTTCACACTGAAAAATTAGCAAAGAAGGCGAAGAAAGTGAATAAAATTGTGTTATTCGATTGATAAAGGGTTTACTGTCTAGTTTTTGAGTTTTCTGAATCTGAATTTGAGCTCAGATTTGCAAAATTCGAGTTGGCGGATCCAATATGGTAGACCAAAACTTTAAGAAATTCTTCAATTTGTACAAGACTTGGTTACTTAAAGTTCTTGAGATTGCTAAATCCAAATTTGAGCTCAGATTTGAAAAATTCGTGATTGAGGATCCAATATGGCGGACGAAAACTCTAAGAAACTCTTGAATTTGTACAAGACTTAGCGTCTTAAGGTTTTTAAGATTTCTGAATCCGAATTTGAGCTGAGGTTTGCAAAATTCAAGTTGGTGGATTCAATATGGTGGACCAAAACTGTAAGGAATTCTTCAATTTGTACAAGACTTACTTTCCTGAAACTTCTGAGATTACTGAATCCGAATTTAAGCTCAGATATTCAAAATTCTTAATGTAGGATCCAATATGGTGGACCAAAACTTCAAGAAATTCTTGAATTTGTACAAAACTTAGTGTCTTAAATTTTTTGAGATTTCTAAATCCGAATTTGAGCTCAGATTTGAGAAATTCAAGATGGCGGATCCACTATGGTGGACCAAAACTTTAAGACATTCTTTAGTTTGCACAAGAGTTAGTTTCTTAAAGTTTTCGAGATTGCTAAATCCGAAACTGAGCTCAGATCTGCAAAATTCGTGATGGAGGATCCAGTATGGAGGATCAAAACTTGAGCTCAGGATTGCAAAATTCAAGATGGTGGATCCAATATGGTGGACCAAAACTTTAAGAAATTCTTGAATTTGTACAAAACTTAGTGTCATAAATTTTTTGAGATTCCTAAATCCGAATTTGAGCTCAGATTTGAGAAATTCAAGATGGCGGATCCTATATGGTGGACTAAAACTTTAAGAAATTCTTCAATTTGTACAAGACTTAGTTTCTTGAAGTTTTCGAGATTGCTGAATCCTAATCTGAACTCAGATATGTAAAATTCAAGATGGCGGATCCAATATGGCGGACCAAAACTTTAGGAAATTCTTAAATTTGTACAAGACTTAGTATCTTGAGGTTTTAGAGATTTCTGAATCCGAATTTCAGTTCAGACTTGTAAAATTCAAGATGTAGGATCCAATATGGTGGACCAAAACTTTAAGAAATTCTTCAATTTGTACAGGACTTATTGTCTTAAGGTTTTTGAGATTTCTGAATCCGAATTTGAGCTCAGGTTTGCAAAATTCAAGATGGTGGATTCAATATAGTGCAGGGCCGGGGGAACAGATCTTGTCTGTCTCTTTCGCTCATTAAGAGGTGTCAATATAAACAAATGAGAGTGAGCGAGACACTTGCATGTGGAAAACAAATGACGGTTTTCCACATATGAGAGTCTCGCTCACTCTCATTTGTCTACATTCACACTTCTTAATGAGCGAAAGAGATAGCCAAAGTCTGATCCGCCGGCCCTGATATAGTGGACCAAAACATTAAGAAATTCTTTAATTTGCACAAGATTTAGTTTTTTGAAAGTTTTTGAGATTGATGAAACCGAATTTAAGCTCAGATTTTCAAAATTCGTGAAGTAGGATCCAATATAACGAACCAAAACTTTAAGAAATTCTTGAATTTGTACAAGACTTAGTGTCTTAAGGTTTTTGAGATTTCTGAATCCAAATTTGAGCTCAGGTTTGCAAAATTCAAGATGGTGGATCCTATATGATGGACTAGAACATTATGAAATTCTTCAATTTGCAAAGACTTAGCTTCTTCAAGTTTTTGAGATTGATGAATCTGAATTTGAGCTCAGATTTGCAAAATTCATCTTGGCGGATCCAATATGGTGGACCAAGACTTTGAGAATTTCTTGAATTTGTACACGACTTAGTTTCTTCAACTTTTTAAGATTGCTGAATCCGAATTTAAGCTGAGATTTCAAGAATTCGAGATGTCGGATCCGAATTAGCGGAACAAAATTTTAAGATATCTGTATTATACAACTCAGAAGACTTGTAATCGAAGAAAATTTAGCTCACAACTATTTTTCAAGTAAGAACACCAGTCTATCAAACATACGGAAAACGTGAGACTGATGAAACCTGAGTGAAATATTTTTTTGTTTCGCATTGGGGCTGAATGCTGTGGTACAAAACGGATCCAATATGGCGAAATAAAATTTTAAGATATACTTCTTTTTTTGTGGAAACGATATCGTTTTTCATCAAAAGATTTTTTCAATGATTTGCGGCTGTTTTCACTAGAGTGGTTGTTTCTTTTTAAAAATCAGCAGTAATCAGCCATCATCGTATTCCATGTACCTTGATAGTGCTTTCCCTTTTGCTTCATGTCTTGGTAAAAACGTTCACCCATCTCTTCACTGAATTCTCCAAGAATGTCTGGAATATAATCCAAATGAGAAAATGAAAAGTGTACTTTATAATTCATCAAGCATCCCAATTCCTTAGAATTGTTTAGCATAGTAGATACAATTTTTTACAATTAGGGTCGTGATTGTTACCTGAAAACTTTTCAGTTACCCTTTTGAAACTCACTCATACCTTGTTTTCCTTAGTTGTCATTGTTTTATTAAAATTTTTATCTTTCATTAAAGCTCTTATGTCAGAACCGACAAATATTCCTTCCTTTACTTTGCAATCAGATAACTTGGGAAATTTTAAATGTATGTATTTGAAACATTGGCCATTCACGCCCAACGCCTTGACAAATTGCTTCATTAAGCTAAGTTTTATATGAAGTGGCGGCAACAATATTTTTTTTATCAACGAGGGTAGAATTTATAATATTTTTTGATCTAATTGCTAATTCATTTCTAGGTGGCTAATTTTTTTGCCCAGTGCTCATGTCGTGTACGACTGTTCCATTCGCAAAGGAAGCAGGGATGTTTTATGAATCCTGATTCCTCACCTAATAGTATATTTATCATTTTAAGATCATCAGAAATAAGCCAATCATACTCATAGTACTTTATCTTATTAAGAAGAGGTCTTATACTTTTATGTGATTCTTTTCACGTGGTATAATGGGCGAGAGGAACAGTGACTATTCATTGCCATTATGAAGTAGAACAGCTTTAAGTCTGATCTTAGAAGAATCAATAAAAATCCGAAAATTAGTTAGATTGTATATCCCAGGGGTAAATTCATTAATTAATCCTTGAAAATAAACATTATTACAATATACAAGAGATTCTTCCTTTGAAAAATATTTTTGAAATTCTTCTCTCGACATCTGGACACTTTAGTTCCAGGAGACAGCATACCAATTTCTCTCTTTTAGTCTTGATGCTAGTAACTCAGCTGAGTTCGTTGGAAGATCTAAGTCACGCACAAGATCATCCAGACTATTTAGATCGAATAGTATAGGTTCAAGATCAAGAGAATCAGGAGAATCTTCAAAATCACTGCCATTAAAGCTTTCAAATGTTATGTCATCAGTATTCGCAATCTCGACTGCATTTTCATTTGAAGTAGGAGTTCCGAACTTAGCTGGACTCATCGAGCTTACACTTGGATAAGCCATTCTATTTATAAACCTTTCATTATATCCAGTAATATCACAATCACAGAAATAGCAATCATCGTTTTCAAGCACCACAACTCTATCAAGTAAAGACGTCAGTCAATCAAGCATACGCAAACAGTAAGAGTGAAGTAATCTGTCTGAGACTTTCTTTTATTTTCCATTAGCTCTATATCGTGTTTTGTTTTGTATCGTAGCATTCAGCCAAAATGCGAAACAAAATAATATTTCACTCATATTCTATCACTCTTACGGTTTCCATAGGCTTGATTGACTGGTAACCCGATAAATAGTTATGTTGTTTGAAAATACTAGAATATGTGTTCAATATGTTTCATTAAAAGTTTTCTTTATATATTTAATCAGTTCTTTTCAGAGCTATATTTTCTTCAATTGAAAGTTTTTTGAGTTGTTTAATCAGTATATCTTAAAATTTTGTTCCGCTATCTTGAACTTTGCAAATCTAAGATCAAATTCAAATTCAGCAATCTCAAAAACCTTCAGACACTAAGTCTTGTACAAATTTAGGAATTTCTTAAAGTTTTGGTTCGCCAAATTGGATCTGCCATCTTGAACTTTTCAAATCTGAGCTCAAATTCGGATTCAGCAATCTCAGAAACCTGTAGACAATCGAATAACATAATTTTATTCAATTTCTTCGACTTCTTTTTTAGTTTTTCAGTGTGAAACTGAAATGGTTAATGTAACATATCTCGGAGAAAAGAACTCATTTCGGGATGATCAAAAATGGAAATAAAAGACAACAAGAAGTGCTAGTCGACGGCGTTAGAACTTTTAAGGGATAAAAATCGCTGCTCACGTGATATTGTTTCAAATATGGCTGAAAATAGCCATTTTCCCATTTTAGCTTAGAATATCTCGTAATCCTGACATATATGAAAAATTTGGATAACGGATTCGTTTTCAGGACATCAGAATCCTTCGGGGTTACCTAGTCCGGCCTTTGGGTACAAATATTGTCGGCCTGTGTAATCTACGACTTCACTAATTCATTCGTTTCTTCATTTATCCATTTATTCATTCATTCATTAATTAATTCATTCATTCATTCACATTGTTCATATTAAAGATCCTATGTTTCCGCTCTCTTTTCGCGCGTTTTTCGTCTCGCGATTTTTTCTTTCATGTGTCAATATGACAGTTTATTAGTAAACGTCAGTTTGACATTTGAAAAATTGCATTGTTTTTCCACTTGAAGCAACATTAAGTTAATAATAGATTTAATGCTTTCACGATGATTCATTATGATGAAAGAAGGTGTTTCGGGTTTCAATCGCGTGAAAAACTACGAATCTTGCCGACGTTTCGTGAACATTGCAGTTCACTTCTTCAGGGCTAACCTGAAACTGAAACATTAGATTATGTTGCTCTTATAAATACTCTCTACGATGACTGTGATTGGCCAGAGTGCCCACCGTGGGGAATGGTCGAACCTGATTGGCCAATCAAGTCTTTT